>CAUYQU010062229.1:0-24976 GCA_963574635.1 Cheracebus regulus | reverse complement strand
GGACATGGATGAATCTGGAAACCATCATTCTCAGCAAACTGACACAAGAACAGAAAATCAAACACCGCATGTTCTCACTCATAGGCAGGTGTTGAACAATGAGAACACATGGACACAGGGAGGGGAGCATCACACACTGGGTTCTGTTGGGGAGGACTAGGGGAGGGAGAGTAGAGGGTAGGGAGGTTGGGGAGGGATAACATTGGGAGAAATGTCAGATATAGGTGAAGAGGGGATGGAGACAGCAAACCACATTGCCATGAATGCACCTATTCAGCAATCCTGCATGATCTGCACATATACCCCTGAACTTAAGGGACAATAAGTTTTTTAAAAGGTAGCACCATTGTCTTTTAAAGTAATAAAGTTAATGAGGGAATATTAACTTTTAAATTATTAAAGTTAATATGGCAATATTAATAAGTCGTTACATGGTGAGATAGAAAATTGTGTATTATAAGAAAAAGTATATTACATGGTTGTAAAAAGATTTTCATTAATTACATGGGAGGGAGTGCTGTGAATTTCAAATATATATGCCAAAATGTTTTTTAATGGGAGTGGAAAGTCCAGGAAGACTTTTGATGTGCTGAATTGTCTGCCCAAGTTTATAGCAAGATCTAACTGGATAATTGCACCTATGGTGATCCATCTCTGTTTTTGCTAAAGCAATATCCTCTCAAAGAATGTGGAATGATTGTGCATGCACATCCCTCAATGCAACATAATTGACTAGTTTTCCCCTCATGCCCACATATCTGGAAATAAATGCTTGATTTGAAGAAAAAAAGATAAGTAGGTGTGAGAGAAAAAGCATTGAAACATTTTTTGATGCTTCAGAAAACAAATACAGGATTATACCCAATTTGATGATAAAATTATATTCTGATATCAAATTTTTATGTGCCTTCTCAAGCAGACCATAATGACTCATGTCATTGCAATGTATAGAATAAAATATAATTCTTTTAGTGCATGTTTTTATGATCCACATTTTCCTTTCAGTTCTTCATTATGTCTTCACCTCCTAGCATTTGATGTTAGGATACTCCATTCTTGTTTCAAGTCTCTTATGATTGTTTTTCCAATAAATCTTAGTCTTCATATTTCCAAATGTCCAAATTAAATTTTAGGTACATTACTTATGGAGACTTCCTTCCATTTGCATGGAAATGACCTTTGTGTTCATTATTCAGTCTCTCTATCAATCTTTCTAACTTTATACAGTGCCCCATCTATATTACTTTTTCCAACTACCCTTTAGATATGTCCTGCCCCATGATAGTGTTGAGAAACATTGTGCCATTAATATGTTCAAGTTTTGCATGGTTCAAAGTTTCAGATCAAGAGGCATTGGCATTTTGGTTGAATGGAAATTATAGCTTGAAGCTAGACACAGTGTATCATTACTCTTATCACTCTTGTAAGATTTATAGACTACTACGTTTCTTTTACTTTTTTTTTCTTTTAGACACAGTCTCACTGAAGTGCAGTGGCACAATCACAGCTCACTGCAACTGCTGCCTCCTGAGTTCAAGCAATTCTCCAGCCTCAGCCTCCCAAGTAGCTGGGACTATAGGCATGCACCACCACACTGGAATTTTTTTTTTTTATACTTTTAGTAGAGACAGGATTTCACCATGTTGGTGAGGATGGGCTCAATCTCCTGACCTCATGATTCACCTACCTCAGCCTCCCAAAGTGCTGGGTTTACAGGCATGAGCTACCATGCCCAGCCTAGACTACTACATTTCTAAGACTTAGTTGGAAAACCAAGGAGTGTAAAGTAATTATTTCATTAATAACTTTTATACTAACTACTTGTTGAAATGTTAACATTTTATATTCATTTAAACAAAATCTAGTGTTATAATTAGCTTACCTATTTTCTTTTACTTTTCTTATTTTCATGTGGCTATTAGGAAATTTAAAATAATAAAGACTTCTGTTATATTTCTATTGGACAATGCTACCCTAGACGCTGGCTGTTGAAGTTCACTCAGGTTGGTTGGCAAAATACTATGGAAAGTTATAGATTAGTCTCAAACCTGTTGGAAGGCCAAGAAAGGTTTTATTAGGGCAGGCTGAAGGCAGCCAGTCCATCACTAGGGAAGAGATAGGGACAACAAAAAGGCTTTCCTAGTTTAAATCTGTTTACCCCACATTCCTTTTCCTCTATTCTGTTTACTCATGTAAACTTTGTGCTGGATGGTCCTCTCAGGGAAAGATCAAAAGGGAACTACTGGTTAATAGTGTATTCTGGGTCCAGAACCTAAAGCTTTTATAGTTCATAAAACCACTCTTTTAACCATGTTAATTATCCACAAGCATGTTGACTTAGAACCTCTGTTGTGAAATCTTTTACTGAATAAATGGGTGGATGTACCGGGGTTCTTGGTTGATTGGCTGCAGTTGCCCTCTGAAAGCAGTCAACAGCCATCTTTAGCCCACTTGAATCACTCAACCAGGTGTGAGAGGAGAGTGCATTTATTCATCCATCATTGAGTCAGAGTCTGCAGGCCGGACCTCCACAGGTGGTGATCAAAGTCTCAATTGGCCTTAGGAGACACAATAGTTGAAACTTATTTTGGCTTTTACACTATTTTATTTCTTGGAGTTTCAGAGGAAAATGCATTGAGTAATTCCAGGGTAACTCATGTCTAACCATTTTAATGCTTCTTGTTGGTAGGATTAGCACAGAAATGATTTAAGGACATTACTACTTGATTATTTCAGGCTCTCTATCCTTGGAGCAGTACATGTTCTAATCACACCTTGTTTCCTTATTTTCATTTGGGTTTACAGAAACTAAAATAAAAGATCACAAAGGATATTAGGACATTTGAGGGCAAATTAAATTGAAGGGATAGGAGTTAGTGGCAAAATACAATTAAGAATCAAGTCATTTTTAATACATTATTTGGAAAGTTATAAAGTTCAAGAAATTTGAGGATGGTAACCAGAAAAAAAGACCTGATATGAATCACTATGAAAATTATATTTAATATTTCCTTCATTTTTAAAATCAGTAAGATAATTTTATAAAGTAAAAGCAATAGGTAAACTTTTGAATGTGAAAAGAGTAGACACAAATGCAGTGAAAACTGACAAAATGTATTATCTTTTGCTTTAAATAATCATTTTTCTATTGATAAACTCATAGTGCATTCTTAAGAAACAAATAGTATTGTTTTTACACTTTTTAAAAGTCAGTCTGCCAAGAAATGGAAAAAATGAACACTATTTAAATAGCAACAAAATAATTAATCTTTATGACACTTCAGTAAACACAGTAAATATGGAGGTATACATTTATCATTGCCTATACTTTAATTTTAAAATGATGATGGATGATTTTATTACAATGACTCTTTATTTATACTGATTGAGTTCCAACAGTATGCCAATATTGATGGTGCAAATTCTCCTTCCTCAGTGAGCATGCCTGTGGTCAACAAATTAACATTTGTTATATCAAAAAAATTCACAAATGATAACACCTCAGTATGAAGATTATTACTGAAATGCAGTTAGAAATTCAGAACATATTGATTAATGTCTTGTGGTTTGAAATGCTTTATAGACCTCAATAACAGAATTTTAATTCATATGCTGCACAGTATCTGCTCCAAATCCAGCTCTTAAGTAATTGATGAGCATATACTTTTTACCAAGCTAGATTTAAAGCATGTAAGTAAAAAACAATTCCATAAATGCTAATTTTTTGTATTATGATTTAAAATAAATCATATGATCATCTGTAATGTAGCATTTACTCAAGATTATTAAGGCACTATAATTTTCATCTTTAATATGTCATAATTATGTAGAAGAGTCAATTTTGGAATATACTTTAAATCTTATATTTGTTCACATTTCTAACATGTTAAGACCAAAAAAGAAGGTTCCTTTTAAATTTCAAGATACCTTTAATATTTTATTCAAGAAAAACAACATAATTTAGTGAACTATATTTGAGATAGTTGTTTCTGAATTATTATAAACAACATGCTAAAAAATAAAGTTTCTCAAATCCTCATAGGCATATGCAGAATATGTCCTATGGTTTCCCTGGAGATAGTAAATCCAAATAGTTTTACAGAAAAATGTATCCCCAAATTTTTCAAGTGGGCGCCATCTTCCTCTAAGAACAATCAAAATAATAGTAGCTAATGCATAGAGGGTTTCTTATAGGCAGCAAAAATACAGCAAGAACTTCACGTGTGTCACATTATACCTTCTCACAGTAAAACTGAGATAGACGTTATAAGTCAATTTTACAAATGGGAAACAGATATACAGGCAGTAGAAATACTTATCAGGGATCAGTGAGTATATTAATCTCAAATGTCTTTCAGACCATTAAAACTTTGTTTTTAATTATTGCAATTATAATAGGCCTATCTAGTTGTCATTTACCAGCATATCAGAAGGTCTGGTTTATTTTAGAACTACAGGGAATATGTTATTTGCTAGGTAACATTGGAAAGATTATATAATTTGGAAAATGATTTTGTCCTACTCAAGGTAATTATTATCTATCCTGGAGTAAAAGCAACACAATATGCTTACAATTTTGAATTAATGCAATATATACTAAATATATTTAATTTTCTCCTCTCTCCTCCCCTGTCCCCTTAACTTGTTTGATTGCTTCTTTCTTTAAATTTGTTTGGTAAAACAAAGTTGAGTAAAGTTAAAATGATAACATACATATATAAATACACACATATGCAACAGATGTTTGGCAAGTAGAAAAAATATTGTGTACTAAACACTAATATTAAAAAGTTGAGCAAGAAAATATCTGAGTCAGAGTCAAATACATATCTGGGCAGCCAGAATAAGTCAGGCCTGAAAGTTTTTCTTTAAGATATGAATGTATTTTGGAAGGAGTAAAGACAAAGCCTTTATATAAAATTTAAAAACCCATGAGTAATAAGCTGAGTTTAAAATGTACAGATAGGGACCTTCTTTATAAATATGATAAATCTTTGAGCTCAGAAAGGACAATAAAATATTTTTGTTGTGTCAGACAATGTGGGGTGTGGAAGTAGAATTATATCCATTGGGTAAGAACAATCTGAGGTGTGATTTGTAAACATAGGAACCACTTTGAGAAAAATGTTTTGGCAACAGCTTGTAGAGCAGATTAGAGTGGGAAGGTTTTAATTTTTCTTAAAGTTTCAAACTCCTCTTCACCATGATAATAATGTATGCTATCTTCTTGCCTTGGTCTATTTCAAGAAAATGTCTTAAATTTCTTGCATTTTCTGAATAACCAGGGAGGATAAACTGAAGCTCAAAGTACTGCAAATGCAAATTACCGTCACCTTAGAACACTTGTTTTCTATGATAATTATTGAAACAGCATAACCAGAATAATAGGAAGAGTTGGTTTCAGCATGTTAAGCAAACACATTGGTATTTGGTTACAGCTAAGACAGACATTGAAATATTTACTAAATGTTTGCTTCAATAAAAAATAGAAATTTTGTTATAGCTTTGGCCTAATGGATCTTAACTGAACTCTAAAACCATGAATAAATTTCAAAATGGTAATCAAAAAGTTAATAATGACTTTGATAAGTATATGACTTAAGAGTTTATCATTGGAATCTAACTAAGCAATTATGTTTTCTCATAAGAACATAGATGGAAATTTATTTTTATTTTCATGTATTTATTTATTTGGAATAATAATTTTATTTCAATTAACAAATAGAAATTATATATATTATATATTTATGGGGTATAATATGACATTTTGATATTTGTTTATTGAGGAGTGATTACATCAAAATAATTAAGAAATGTATTGCTTCATATACTTATCATTTTTTGTGGTGATGACCTCTAAAACCTACTCTTTTAGTAGTTTTGAAATATACAATACATTATTTGTTATAGTGTCCATACTGTCAAATATGTAACTTGAGACTATTCTCTTGTCTAAGTAAACTTTTGTCCTCTTTGTTCAACATGTTCCCTTTCCCCATCCATTCCTCTGGTGACCAACATTCTACTCTCAAGTTATATGAGTTTGACTTTTTAAAGTTCCACATGTAAGTGAGATCATGTGGTATTTGACTTTTTCTGTCTGGCTTATTTCACTTAGTGTTATGTCCTCTAGGTGGATCTGAGTTGTTGCAAATAACAAAATTCTCTCCTTTTTCATCCTGAATGGTATTCTATTGCTAATATACACTACATTTCTTAAATCCATGCATCCGATGCTGGACACCTAAGTCGCCTCCATATTTTACCTGCTGTGTATCATGCTGCAGTGAACAAGGGAGTGCAGATATCTCTGGCATACTGATTTCAGTTGTGTTGGATATATATCCATTAGTGGGACCGTTGGATCATGTAATAATACTGTATTTGTTTTCTGAGGAAAGTTCATACTCTTTTTCATAATGGCTGTATCAAATTATATTGACATGCAAACTCCTTTTTATCCACATCCTTGCTAGCAATTGTTATAGCTCATCTTCCTGGAAATAGCCATTCTAAGGGGTATGAGGTTATATATCACTGTGGTTTTAATGTGCATTTCTCTTATGATTAGTGATTGATATGGTTTGGCTATGTTCCCACCCAAATCTCATCTTGAATTTTAGTTCCCATAATCCCTACCTGTCATGGGAGGGAGTCGGTGGGAGGTAATTTAATCACGGGGGTAGATTTTTCCCATGCTGTTCTTGTGATAGTGAATAAATCTCTTGAGATCTGATGGTTTTATAAACGGCAGTTCTCCTGAACAGGTTCTCCTGCCCACCATCATGTAAGACGTGCCTTCGCTCCTCCTTCACCTTCTTCCATGATCATGAGACCTCTCCAGCTATGCGGAACTGTGAGCCAATTAAATCTCATTTTCTTTATAAATTACCCATTTTTGGGTATGTCTTTATTAGTAGTGTGAGAATAGATGAATACAGTGATTATGAGCATTTATTTATATAATGTATCTATTGTTTGTTTTACTTTTGAGAATGTCTACTTAGGTCCTTTGCCTATTTCTTAATCAGTTTCATGTGTTCTTGATATTGAGTTGTTTCTTATATATTTTGGATATTAGCCCCTTTATCAGATGTATAAATTACAAATATTTTCTCCCAATCAGTGGGTTGTCTCTTCACTCTTATTTCTTTTGCTGTGCAGAAGATTATCAGTTTGATGCAATCCCATGTGTAATTAAAATAGACTTTTATTTCACATCATATACAAAAACAACTCAAAATATATATATTTTTTTTAGTACAAATGCATTTTAAGACATGAAATTGAGAAAAACCCAGAAGTCATTTACATTCTTTAAATAATAATATTAATGATTTCATGGCAATATATTTATTTCATGACTCTATAAAATACATAATTTTTATAAATATATATTACTTTATATAATGCACTTTGTATTACTTTTTAGATGCTTAATAAAAGTATGACTGGAATTATTTTCCTTATCTTTTAGCCTTTGATGGAAAGTATTTCTCATAATTAACTCAGAAAAATTAAGGTTAGAGATACCCTTTCAATTCTTAATCTACTTCCAAATATTTCCAATCTGTCATAAGTAGAAATAATCAAGGTTAAAGACAAGCATCAAATCTCCTAACTCAAAAGTATAATTCAGCTTATGAAGGAGACCCATTATGAATGAAATAAAAAAGATGTTTCCTGTCAAAAACAAAACCAAACCACATTCTATTTGTTTATTTAAAATTTACTTCTACTGATTTTTGGTACTTTCTTGATTTCCAGAACTAAAAGTTTATAGTTCAAATGATCTATAAAGTTTCCTTTACAAAGTATTTGCAGACTTCATTCTCTGCTGAAAAGCATAGTTTGATATAATTGTATCTTGTTTCTGTTTATTATCATTACTTACTGTGGAATGATTTCAACCATATGCAGCCGAAGGGTTCCCCATTTAGTCAGTGGCTTTAGTTTTAATGTATTAATCAGTTTTTAAGACAGGAAAAGAAGAGTGAAATATATAAGTAAAATATTACAAGCTAAATATTAAATTTGTAAATAGCAGTAATAGTTTTAACATATGACTGTCTCAATAGACGAAGAAAAAGCACTTGACAAAATCTAGGACACATTTACTTTTAATATCCAGCAATGTAGCAATATAAATTGATTTCCTTACCTTGATAAAGGGCAACAACTTTATACCTAGAACTAACGTCATGTTCAATGGTGAAAGACTGAATGGCTTTTGGTATCTACGTCTACAACCTTGTATTATGTACATGTATGTATATATATGTATGTAATATATACAGCATCTACATTATTTTTCTCACACAGTAATGTGAAATCCACTGTGTATTTTATAGTTATAACATATCTTATGTTGTACTTACTACAGTGTTTGTGACCAAAAGTGGTAGTGGTAGTGGCTATGGTATGGCTGTTATAGACAATATAAGCCTACTGCTTGGTAATATAATTTCATATATATTATGTTTAGTGATGTAGAATATTTTAATATATATATATAAGAAAATAAATTAAATTATAATTTTATGTCCATTGCATATACTTATTTCAATAAGATTCTGTCTAATAAATGCATGATGCAATTTGACTTATGTGATTTAAAAATAGATGATTTTCATTTTACAGATAGCACACCATCTCCCTATAGCAGACTTGCAGTGGGAAAGAAGAGGGACTGGAAATTCACCAGGGAAGGAATAGCACCTGTCTCTACATGTCTCTTTCTCTCAGAGTTTACAAATCCCCTGACCCCACTTGCTTTGCACCACACAGTATAATTGCATTTATTTGTTTCACTTGAAAATTCTCACCATGTTTGACCATGAATATATCTGTAGATGCAGTCTAAAATATTTTTCAAATACGGCCACTGTTAAATGTTAAACATACCATTCTGTTGCAAGCTATTTTTTTGAAAATCAGATTCATTTTTCACTTACTTCCATAAACATAGTAAATACTTCTAATATTCATTTTATACATTAGCTATTGGCTAAATTAGAATAAATAATGTTTATTTACTCTGACAAAGGAATTAAGAATGAATATTTATGAAGTCGGGTATGATTTGGCAAAAAAAATTTATCTATTTTACATGGCAGTAAAATCAAATTATCAAGAGCAATAAATTAATTTTTGATTTCCTCATACAGACCAATTATGTGATAAGTGTATCATACCTGTCACACTAAACTTATGCCACATAGACTATGTAGCAGACATGTCATAAACAGTCAAAAGGAAAGTGTAACACAATAATCACATTTCCACAATCTTAATAAATGGTCATTTCTATGGAGAACAACTGAAAATTTCAAATTTAAGCAAAGAAAAATTAAACATCTTCATTTAACAATTATTTTGTTTGAATAGTTTTGAAAATATGAAAAAATTGCTTTAGTGAGGACCTTTAATTAATACAGCCTTTTGGTGTATTTTTGTTTTGGATTTCACATTATCAAATGGAGGTTTGAAAATATTCTGAAGCATATATAATATTATTGTCTGTTTTAGAATATAAAAATACGACAATTTATTATAAATCTCTACTCTGTCTTGAGGCTAAACATAAGTGTGTCATTTTCAAATTACTGTAATTGTTTTATTTTCATCTTCCATTTACATCTGCAAAGAAAAAGCATATTTTTTCCATACCAGACATTTCATTTTTCTACCTCAATGTTCTAGACTATTTCTTTGTCTTTGACATAAATAAAATTCCTTTTGAATTGCTTTGTGAAATTTTTACTCAGAGTATACTCTAACTTAATTTGTCTTTTATAATGATTTTCTTCTATTTAGCTTCTGTTATAGTTAAGATTCATAGTTCTCCATAAGTAAAACTATTCCCCTCATTCCAATCACTTTTGTGCTTTTCTCCTAATTAATAAAAGTAATTTAAAAAGTTTATTACCCACATTAATAAATATGTTTCCATAATTTCTATAGAACATAGTGCCATATTTTATGACAATTTTATTTAGACATTTTCTATTCCTTGCATTCATTATTCAACTTATTTTTCACTTTCCTCTTTTGTTCAAGTGAATTTTTTTCCTACCAAGTGCCATCTATTTGTGCATCCTCTACCAGAATCTAAGCAGTTTTCATCTAAAAGTGTCTTCAAATTTCACATTATTTTTTACTAGAATGCTTGATCTCTCTCTAAATACATACAAATAGACACACACGATTCATAAATTTACACAAATCTTCAATAATAGGATATTCGTTGCCTTTTACTCTACCCACTAATTAAATGCTGGTTATATAGAATGTTTAGATCCAATTAAAAGCTAAATTTCATGAACTTAGCATATATTTAGTTTTGTGGATTTATCAATGTATTCTACTCACTAAAATCATTCTATGTCAAATTGAAAGGTGTACATAAAAAGTTATGTCTAAAAATGCCTTGCTACTAGAGTTTTCTTTTAGAGCTATTTTTTTGTTTGCTTATTTAATCTTTGTATTTTGTTTTATTGTATTTTTCTTTTGAGTTTTCTATTTGAATCTTCTACCACAAATTTTGGAGCACACTGCCACCTCCAGTTATCAGGTTGGTGCAAAAGTAATTGTGTTTTTTTGCCATTACTTTTGCATCAACCTAATGCAATGAGGCCCTATCAGGAACAACCTGTTGCTTATTTGTATTTTCACTCTTTTACTTGATTTAGAAACTCTGTGATTTGTGCATATACTCTGACTGAATTTAGGCAAGAATGACACTATTTGGTTGTCTGTTTCTTATACAGCCAAATATTTTAAATCCATGTGGTGACTATGGGGTGGAAGGACACAAGGTATTCCAACATCATGTTTTCTCTCGATGTAGCAGTTACCAATTTTTTTCTCTCCTCTTAATCTAGCTAGTTGATCATGTGTTTGGTGGACATTTCTCAATATTCAGATAAAATAAATTTTGTCTCTTCTTTTGCTCTATAGGTATTTATACTAATGTATTATTTATTTTGGAAACAAAATCAATACAAATTTGCAACTTAAAATATTTATTGATTACAGAGTGAAGATAGAACCTGGTGGGCTTGATTTATATGCCCAAAGGCTAAAATCAAAGTCAGCTGGCCTGAGCTCTATTTTGGAGACTATCAGGAAGAATTCACTTACAATATTATTTAAATTGTTGGCAAAATTAAGTTTTGTGTATTTGTAAGTCTTACATTCCTGTATACTTACTGTTGGCTGATAATCTGTCTGTTCCTAAGGTCACCGGCATTTCTTCTCAAGTGGCTCCTCCATCTTCGAACCACTAACAGAGCATTCTGTCTTTCTTATATTTTGAATCCTTCTGTTTGCCTCTCTGCTGCTCCTCTTCTGCCTCCAGCTGGGGCAAGTTCTCTGCTTTCAAGGATACAGGTGATTAGATGAGGCCCACCTGGGTCAACCACTATACTCTCCCTATTTTAAGGTAAGTATCCTTAATGACATCTGAGAAGTCACTTGTGCCATGTAAGAAAGCATATTGATTGGATCCATAAATGTGATAGGAGGTGAAAAATTAGAATTGTAAATCATCAGGCTTTGGGGTAAGACAATTATAGATTACAAGCCTAGCTCATTTCTGTATACTATATAATATTAACTGTATTTTCTGGACATGGTGGTATGCACCTGTAGTCCCAGCTACTTCAGAGGCTCAGGCAGGAGTATCCCTGGAACCCATGACTTAGAGGCTACAGTGACCTATGATTGCACCACTGCACTCCAGTCTGGATGACAGGACTGAACTTGGTCGCTAAATTAAAAAGTGAAGTATTAACTATATTATAAAATATCTAATGAACTTTTTCTCCTTAGGATCTTCTTTATGTAATATTGCAGTTTTGAAGTTATTTCAATTCCAGTGTTTTTTTTTTTTCTTAATCTACCTGAAGATAAAGCACTGTGCAGAAATATCTGTAAATTTTCTAGATAATGATGGTATGGTTTGTCTGTGTCCCAACCCAAATCTCGTCTTAACTGTAGTTCTCATAACCTTCACATATCATGGGAGGAGCATGGTGGGAGATAATTGAATCATGAGGGTATTTACCCTCATGCTATTCTCCTGAATGTGAGGGAGTCCTCATGATATCTGATGGTTTAATAACGGGCTTTTCCCACATTGCTCCACAATTCTGTCTCCTGCTGCCTTATGTAAAAGGATGTGTTTGCTTCCCCATACACTGTGATGTAAGTTTCCTGAGCTGTCCCCAGCCATGTTGAACTGTGAATCAATTAAAAATCTTTCCTTTATAAATTACCCAGTCTCAGGTATTTCTTCATAGCAGTGAGACAACAGTCTAATATATGTAGCTATCAAAGCTCATTACTGTATTTTTGTTTCCTTTTAATAATGTGGTCTGTGGTCCCTTTAACTGAACTTTTTAAAAATTTTAATATTGGCATCAATTTTGGGGTAGCTTTTAACTATAGAGATACAGTTTTGTTTTTCAAAAAATTTATGAGACTCCGCAAGACTACAAGGTGTTTTGAACAATAGAAGCCAGTAATTCAAAATGATATCTACATGTGAACAAGAACAACACTCTTTCATAAACCTGATAATCACATGAATAAAAGAACAATTTGCTTTTTAGCTGCTTTTCAAAGTCACCTGAAGAAAGACAGGAAAAGAAAAATTTTACATTGAAATTTAAGCTAAAATATTTAATTTTAAAATCTGAAATTGGTATTTCTAAAGTAACAGAATATTTATTAAATAAAAATGGAATGAAAACAATTTGACCTACTTAAACATTTATGAAACAGGAGACTGTATAAACCTTTGAAAGAAAAATTTAAAAAGAAACATTAAGTTAAAAATATTATATTATAGTACAAATGAGAGATATGTGAGTAATGGTTATAATATTAAAAAGGCATTAAGAAATCATGAAAAAAATTTAATTTTACTCAGTTGGCATAAAAATACAGGTCAAAGAACAGGAATTAGAAATAGATAAAAACCATGATAGACAATGCTCAAAAATATTGCTAATCACAAATATGAAAATTAAAGAAAAACTAGTATAACACTTTATGCCCATCATATTGCCAAACATGGAACAGATGATATTTATTTCTTCCAGGGATCTGAATAAAAATTTCTTCTCACATATTTTGTTAAGAATGTGAATCATTCTATATTTTTAGAAAGCAATCAGATAACATCTATCACAAGATATTGATTGATATAAACATCATAAGTTCTATAATGACACAGTATATATATTTGTACATAACAGAATACTTATAAAAGAAAAAATACCAAAATATAAATAATGTGAAAGCTTATTAATAAAAACTATGGTTAAAAAATGTAAAAATATACAAAATATAGGATGTTATACATTCAGTAATAATGTTTGATTAGTGTATTATGTAGACTTAGATGATAGTATTTCCATTAGAGTTTTAAAAAGTAAGACGAACAAGCTACAAAAAGCCAGATAATATTATCTCTTTCCTGTATTTGGATACAGATTCAATACTTTAGATGAACTTATGTAACATTTTTACCATAGTTGAAGAGGATCACTGCTTTTAGATTTCATTTCTACAAATTTGTGAACTGGTTTGCATGGGAGGTTGAGAAAAAGACCAGAAATATAACATTTATACACAATTCTTGTAGAAAGTGATATAAAATCAAGATCAATATGTTACACAAACATTGACAAGAAGGGGAAAGGTCAGAATAACAATATTTTGTTTCACTTCTTTTATGATACAATAGTGAACAGTAATAAGAAGATCTTAAGTTCTTTACTCTTCATCTTGAAGTGTTCCAAGCAAAATGAGTTTCTCTTTTTCTATTGTCCTTTACAATTCTTTCAAGATTTCTAACAGGTACTAATTTCAACATGAGCAGTAATATAATCAGATTTTCTAGCTTCTGACAATTTAGCAAAGAAACAATTGAGGACCCTTATCATATCTTGCTAGAAATACTATTTGAAATATAAAATATCTAAAAGTTAATAAAACTTCTTTGTACAACTGTGCATTAAATAAGGATAATGGTAGGAAAATTAGAAGCAGAATTCGACTTTTCTCTGTTGACATGAATGACAGAAAAGTTAAGGATAAATGGGGCCAATTCAAAGACTAAAATAAAAATGTAAAAAGCAGGGTCAGTTTTCTCTAGTGAAACAATAAATGATGTTTAAAATAAGATCTTTTTAATTTACCCATTTTTCTCCAAAAAATGGTGGAGAGGAGGCTTTGATGATGATATGATTTGGTTGTGTCCCCACAGAAATCTTATTTTGAATTGTAGCTCCCATAATACCCACATGTTGTGGAAGAAACCTGATGGGAATTAACTGAATCATGGGGGCAATTTTCCCCATGCTCTTCTCATGGTAGTGAATAAGTCTTTTTAGATCTGATTTTATATGGGGCTCACTCTCATTTTCTCTTGTCTGCCACCATGGAAGATGTGCCTTTCACCTTCTGGCATGAAAATGAGGCCCTGCAGCCATGTGGAACTGTGAGTCCATTAATCTTCTTTTCCTTTATAAATTACTGAGCCTCAGGTATGTCTTTATCAGCAGGGTTAAAACAGACTAATACAGTAAATTGTTACTGGGAGTAGGATGCTGCTGTAAAGATTCCCAAAAATGTGGAAGCAACTTTGGGACTGGGTAACAGGCAGAGGTTGGAACAGTATGGAAAACTCAGAAGAAGACAGGAAAATGTAAGAAAGTTTGGAACTTCCTAGAGATTTGTTGAATGGCTTTGACCAAAATGCTGATAAAGTTGTGAACAATGGAATCCTGACTGAGGTGATTTCAGATAAAGATAAGGAACTTGTTGGGAACTAGAGTAAAGGTGACTCTTGCTATGTTTTAGCAAAGAGACTGAAGGCATTTTTCCTTGCCCTAGAGATCTGTGAAACTTTGAACTTGAGGGGGATGCTTTAGGGTACCTGGCAGAAGAAATTTCTAAGTAGCAAAGCATTCAAGAAGTGACTTGGGTGCTATAAAAGCATTCAGTTTTAAAAGGGAAACAGTATAAAAGTTCAAAAAATTTGCAGCCTGACAATTGATAGAAAAGAAGAAAGTATTTTCCGAGGAGAAATTCAAGTTGGCTGAAGAAATTGGCATAAGTAAGAAGAGCCAAATGTTAATCACCAAACTAATGGGGAAAATGTCTCCAGGGCATGTCAGAGATCTTTGCAGCAGCCACTTCTATTACAAGCCTGGAAGCCTAGGAGAAAAAAATGGTTTTGTGAGCAGGGTCCAAAGCCCCCCTGCTGTGTTCAACCTAGGGACTTAATGCCCTGCATCCCTGCCACTCTAGTCATGCCTAAAAAGGGTCAAGGCATAGCTTGGGCCATTGCTTCAGAGGTTACAAGCCCAAAGCCTTGGCAGCTTCCATGTGGGTGTAAGCCTGTGGATGCACAGAAGTCAAGAATTGAGGAACCTCCATCTCGATTTCCGAAGATGTATGGAAATGTCCAAGTAGAGTTATGATGCAGGAGTAGAGGCCTCACCAAGAACGTTTGTTAGGGCAGTGCAGAAGGGAAATGTGGGGTCGAAGCTTCTATACAGAGCCCCAACTTGGGCACTACCTAGTGGAGCTGTGAAAAGAGGGCCACCATCGTCCAGACCAAGTAACGGTAGATCCACCTACAGCTTGCACCATGCACCAGGGAAAGCCACAGTCACTCAATGTCAGCCTGTGAAATAGGCCAAAAGAGGGTATGTACCCCACAATGCAACAGAGTCAGAGCAGTTCAAGGTGATGGGAACCCACTTCTTGCAACAGCATGATCTAAATGTGAGAATGAAGTCAAAGGAGATTATTTTGGCACTTTAACATTTGACTGCCCTGCTGGATTTTGAACTTGCATGGGGCCTGTAGGCCCTCTGTTTGGGCCAATTTCTCAGATTTTGAATGGTTGTATTCACCCAATTCCTGTACCCCCATTGGATGTAGGAAGTCCCTAACTTGCTTTTGATTTTATGAGCTCATAAGTGGAAGAAAGTTACTTTGTCTCAGATGAGACTTTAGACTGTAGACTTTTGAGTCAATGCTGAAATGAGTTAAGACTTAGTGGGACTTTTGAGAAGGCATGATTGGCTTTGAAATATGAGGACATGATATTTGTCAGAGGTTAGGACAGAATGATATGATTTGGCTGTGTCTCCACCCAAATCTCATCTCGAATTGTAGCTCCCGTAATTCTTATGTGTTGTGGAAGAACCTGTTGGGAGATGAATCAGGGGGCAGTTTTCCTCCATACTGTTCTCCTGGTAGTGATTAAGTCTCTTGAGATCTGGTTTTATAAGGGGTTTCTTCTTTCACTTGGCTCTCACTCTCCTCTCCTGCCATGTAAGACATGCCTTTCACCTTCTGCCATGATTGTGAGGCCTCCCTATCCACGTGGAACTGTAAGCCCTTTAAACCTATTTTTTTTATATAAATTATCAAGTCTTGGGTATTTCTTTATCAGCAGCATGAAAACAGGCAAATACAGACAGCATGCTTCATCCACTAAGAAATAATTATATAGTATGTAGAGATTCAAATTTGAAATATATCTAAGAAGCAACATAGTAGTTCACATAAAACCAAAAATGGCTTCAATACCTGGGAAAAATATAGTGGACAGTAGCCTATGTGGTGGATCTGGCAAAACCAACCAACCAACCAACAAACAAAAAACTATGAGTTAATCCTCAGTGCATTAGAGGGGGAGAGAGTGTTTTTGAGACACACATTTCTCCTGGAGTGCCAGGTAATCTAGGCCACAGGACAACTCCTTGACCCTACCAAACCCTGAATCTTTTGTTTGTTTGTTTGTTTCTTTGCTTCTTTGTTTGTTTTTGAGACAGAGTCTTGCTCTGAAGCCAGGTGCCAGGCTGGAGTGCAGTGATGATTTCTTGGCTTACTGCAACCTTCACCTCCTGTGTTCAAGCAATTCTCCTTCCTCAGCCTCCTAAGTAGCTGGGACTACAGGCATGTGCCACCACCCTCAGCTAATTTTTGTATTTTTTTTAGTAGAGACAGGGTTTCACCGTGTTGGCCAGGATGGTTACCATCTCTTGATCTCATGATCCACTGGCCTCAGCCTGCCAAAGTCCTGGGATTACAGGCATGAGCCACCATGCCTGGCCCAAGCACAGAATCTTACTTGCAGAGCAATAAAGAAACTGAAAAGAAGTGGCACTGTGACATGCCCTACAGACACGTGCAGACCTGGGCACTGATAAAAGTTGGCCATTTTTAATCCTAACTCACAGTGGGCTGCATGGGAACAGGCCAGCCAACAATGGCAGCAATCAAGTGTTGAAAAAGTCTCAGGATGGGAATTTGTGATCTACTCTAAAGCAAGGGAGGAGGCACCTTCACTAAG
Source organism: Cheracebus regulus (assembly GCA_963574635.1). NCBI lineage: Eukaryota > Metazoa > Chordata > Mammalia > Primates > Pitheciidae > Cheracebus > Cheracebus regulus. Next base: position 7,596 of record CAUYQU010062229.1, on the reverse strand, counting down.
AGAGAAGTGTGCTGTGAGCTCAAGCCATGGGCACTGGATTTGGATAATTCCACTTCATGGGATTAGACCTGGAAAGGTTTAGCCTAAAAACAACAGTTTTGACTTAGGCAGCAAGTTTTATAGCCTGGATGGTTTTGCTGTGTAAAGAAAAACTGCTTATGACTTAGCCAACTGTTCCAACTTGCAACCAGCATTGGGCCATGGGAGAGAGCCCCAACAGGTTGGAAGCATGAATGTGAAACAGATTCCACTACCAAGTGCTAAGCTGTGGAGGCTGGACTGTCATGATGGGTCTTTGATATGGTAGCAGTTGCTCTACTTCTGCTTGGAGCTCTGCTCTAGGGGTCTGAGAATTGCCATCTGACTCCTGTTGAGACCAGTGTTTGCACAATCATTAGAGAACCTGAGTGCAGACTTTCCAATCACAACTCCACCCAGCTTCACCCCTTTCTTCCTCCCATCTTGGAGGAGGAGCATTGGACTGGGACCACTGAGAGTTCCATGGCCCAAACCATTGCCTGGGACAGCTGAGTACCTCTGGCTAATATAGTTCAAGCACCACTTACTGGCACCCAATTGGTACACTGCTACTATAACTGCCATTTGAGAAAGTCACCACACTAAAGCTCTGTATCACCACTAGGAGATCATACAGAGTTTATACCACTGAAAACAGACAGAAGTCAAGAATGAGAAATGATCAAAAAAATAGATATCTTTTTTTAAAAAGCCATCAAGACTTCTTAAAATTGAAATAAAACAACTATTTAAGGACTGATAAAATATAGTGGAAAGCTTCAGCAATCAACTAGACCAAATGGAAGAAGGAATCTTGGAATTTCGAGACATGTTAGAGGAAATCGTTAGACAAAAGTAAATTAAGTCACATAAAAATAAAGAATTTTTTTTAAAAAAAGAATGAACACTGCCATCAAGCAAGCAGTAAGGAGCTATGTAAAATGACTGAACTTACGAATTATAGGTATTTGAGAGGAAGTGGAAAAAAACAAAAAGTCTAGAAACCTATTTGAGGAAATAATCGAGGAAAACCTCTTTAGTCTAGCAAGAGATTTAGACATCCAGATACAAGAAGCCAAGGCTGGCAGACTCCAATACATACCTTGCAAGAAGAGCCATACCACATCACACAGTCATAAGACTGTCTAAAGTCAACATGAAGGAAACATTTTAAAATTAACAGTAGAGAAGCTTGTAGGCACCTATAAAGGAGACCCCATCAGACTAACAGTGGAGCATCTCAGCAGAAACCTTACAGGCAAGAATAGATGGGATTCTATTTTCAAAGTGCTTAATGACAAAAAACTGCCAACCAGGAATTCTATTTTCTGTCACAACAGGCTTTATAAATAAGAAGAAATAAAGTATTTCCCAGAAAAGCAATTGCTGAGGCAATATATCACCTCTAGCCTGGAACTACTAGCAATGCTCAAGGAGATTTAAATATGGAAATACAACATCAATATTCACCATTGTAGAAATACACAAAAGCATAAAATTCACAGGTTTTATAAAACAAATATACTAAAGAGGGAAAGAAATAAATAAAATGAATACAGCAGTATATCACCCAACCACAAATACAAATAGAAGAAAAAAAAAAGAAACAGAATCTACACTACTAGATGACAATTAACATTATCATAGGAATAAATCCTCACATATCAATATTGACCTTGAATGTTAATTAGTTAAATGCTTCACCTAAAAGAATTAGAATAGCAAAATGGATTTAAAAACATGAACCAACTACATGCTGCTTTCAAAAAGTGCCCCTTACTGGTAAAGACACATAGACTGAAGGTAAAGGGGTGTAAAGTATATCTACACAAATGGAAAGTAAAAGTGAGCAGAAGTAGCTATATTTACCAATAAAATAGGCTTTAAATCAACTACAATAAAAAAAGATGAAGAAGATCATTATATAATGGTAAAATGATCAATTCAGCAAGAAAATATAACAATTTTAAACATATCTGCCCCAATACTAGAGCAACTAGATTATAAATCAGGTTTACTATACCTAAAGGAAATAAAGACAGCAATATATAACACTGAGGGGGGACTTCAACACCTCACTTGCAACACTAGACAGATCATCAATACAAAAAATCAGTGAAGAAACACTAAGCTTAAATTGTACTTCAGATCAAATTGACCTATCAGACATTTAGAGTACGTTCTACCTAACGATCACAGAATACACATTCTTAGAATCAGCATATAAAACGTTCTCCAAAATAGAAAATATGTTAAGCCACAAAACAAGTTGCCATGAATTTTTTAAAATTGGATTCATACCAAGTATCTTCTTGGAGCACATCAACATAAGTACAATTCAATGGCAAGAGAAATTTTGAAACTTTACAAATACATGAAAATTAAATAACGTGCTCTTGAATGATTTTTGAGTCAAAGAATAAATTGTTAGAAATGTTTTAAAAATTGAAACAAACAAAAATAGAGACACAACATATCACAACCTATGGGATATAGCAAAAGCAGTGCTAACATGGAAGCATATAGTGTCAAATGTCTACATCAGAGAATAGAAACCAAAAATTCACAACCTGACATTACACCTCAAAGAGCTAGGAAAATAAGAAGTAACCAAACCCTGAGACAGGAAAATAACAGACATAACAAAAGCAGAGCAGAACTTAATGAGACTGAGAATAACAACAACAAAAGATACATAGAATCAACAAAAGGAAGAACTGGTTCTTTGAACTGATAAATTAACTTGATATACTGCTAGGTAGATTCATCGAGCACAAAAGATTCAAATAAGCACAATCAAAAATAATAAATATTTGACATAACTGATACCACAGAAAGGCAAAAGGTCATCAGAGACTACTATAAAAATTTCTGTTTGCACAATCTAGAAAACCTAAAGGAAATGGATGAAAACATGCAACATCCCGAGATTAGCAAGGAAGAAATAGAAACTCTGAACCAACAAATAATGAGTTATAAAATTGAATTAATAATAAAAATATTCTAATGAAAACAACAATAACAAAACCTCGGACTAAATGAATTTGCAAGAAAATTCTGCACAAGTCAGATTCACAGCCAAAGTTTATCAGATATATAAGGAAGAACAGGTACAATTCCTACTTAAGCTCTTCCAGAAAATTAAGATGAAGGAATCCTCTTAACTCATTCTGTGAAGCCATTATCAACCCAAAACCAAAGCCAGACTCGACCACAACAAAAAAAGAAAACCACAGGCTAATATCCCTGGTGAAACTAGAAACTCAAGAAAATACTAGCACACCAAATCCAACAGTACATAAAGTAGATAATATATCATGGTCAATTGGATTTTATTCCCAGGTCAAGAGTGTGGTTAAATATACCATAATCAGTATATGTGATTCACCACGTAAGCAGAATTGAAAACTAAAAGCATATGATCATCTCAATATATTCAGAAAAGGCATCTGATAAAATTCAACATCGTTTTATGATAAAAACCCTCAACTAACCCAGAGTTGAAGGAACATACCTGAAAATAACAAGAGCCATTTGTAACAAATTCACACCCAATATACTACTGAACAGGAAAAATTTGAATGCCTTCATACTAAAAACTAGAATGAGAAAAGGATGCCCTCTTTCATCACTTGTATTCAGCAGAGTACTGGAAGGCCTAGACAGAGCAATCAGAAAAGAAATCATCCAATTTGGAAAAGAGAAAGTCGAATAATCTTTGTTTGTTAATAGGATCTTATACCTAGGAAACCCCAAAGACTCCTCTGAAAGACTCCTATCTTTGATAAGAGACTTCAGTAAAGTTTCAGGATACAAAATCAATGTATAAAAATCGGTAGAATTTTTACACCAATAACAATCAAAATGAGAGCCAAATCAAGGAGTTAATGTTATTTGTAATTAAGGATACATTTAATAAAGGAGGTAAACAATCTCTACAAGAAAAACTACAAAACACTGATAAAGAAATTGTAGATGGGCTGGACATGGTGGCTCATGCCTCTAATCCCAACACTTTGGGAGGCCAAGACAGGTGGATCACTTGAGGTCAGGAGTTAGAAACCCTGTCTATAAAACAAGGAGAAACCCTGTCTCTACTAAAAATACAAAAATTATCCTGGCATGGTAGTGGGCACCTGTTATCCCAGCTACAAGAGAATCACTTGCATCCAGGAGGAGGAGGCTGCAGTGAGCCAAGGTGGCACCACTGCACTCCAGCCTGAGTGACAGAGTGAGTATCTAAAAATAAATAATAACAAATAAATTGTTGATGGCACAAACAAATGGAAAAACATGTTGTGCTCCTGGATAAGAATCATTATGATTTAAATTACTATACCATGACAATCTACAGATTCAATGTAATTCCTATGAAAATGTCAACATTATTTTTCACAAAAGTAGGGAAAAAAACTAAAATGCATATGGTACAACAAAAGAGCCTGAATAGCCAAAGCAATCTTAACCTATAATAATAATAGCTAGAGGCACCTTATTATCTGACCTCAAATTATATGACAAGGAACAAATGAAGATTGGGTGTAGTGAATCATGTTTGTAATCCTAGCACTTTGGGAGGCTAAGGAAGGAGGATTGTTTGAGGCCAGGAGTTCAAGGCAATTGGAGAACATAGCAAAATCCCATTTCTACAAAAAAAAAAAAAAAAAAAAGAAAGAAAAGAAAAAAGAAAAAATTACTTGAATGTGGTGGTGTGTGACAGTAGTCATAGCTACTTGGAAGGCTAAGTGTGGTTCACTTAAGCCCAGACGTTTCAGGCTTCAGTGAGCTATGATTGTACCAATGCACTCAAGCCTGCGTTACATTGTGAGACCCTGTCCAATGGAATAAACAAACAAAAGGATGCAAAGAAGATGGGAAATGAATACAGAAACCAGAAATAAAGTCACATACCTATAGTCAACTAAACTTTAAAGTCAAAAGAAGCATACACTGGGGAAAGGACACCCTTTCAATAAATGGTATAGGGAAAATAGAATAGCATTATGCAGAAGAGTGAAATTGAGTCCCATGTCTCACCATATACATAAACCAACTCAGGGTGGATTAAAGACTTAAACGTGAAACCTGAAAATATAAAAATAATAGAAGAAAGTGTAGGGAAAAAAAACTTTCTGGACATTGACCTCAGTAACAGACTTATGACTAACACTTCAAAGTAAATATAACAAAAGCAAAAAATAGACAAGTGAAACTGAATTCAATTAAAAAGCTAAATGCACAGTGTAAGGTTTGTTTCCAAGGATAAAATGAAGAAACTGAGGCCAGCACCAAAATAATCCAATGCAAGGGAATTTATTCAGGCTCCCAGGTGAGGTTCTGCAGTCCGGACAGGAGGGGCTGGAGAACTCACATGGACTCCTCTTAGACAGGGGGTTTTATAGGGAGTGAAACAGCTTGATTGGTTGTGGGAGAGCAAGACTGCTATTGGGTAAGTTACAAGCCTTGACCTAGGACTTGGCTTGTTATTGGTTGGAATTACTTGCCTGTTATTGTTTGTTAAGACCCGACTGCTATTGGTTGTTAAGACTCGGCTGCTATTGGTTATTAAGAAGCTATGGTTGCAGCACCTTGTTTGCATACTGGGCTCTTTAAGGGAAGACCAGGCTGTGTGAGCAAGGGAGAAGAGAACATGCTCAAGCATGTCTGAGCTTGCAAAAGGGAAAAAAGGAGGGGGGAGGGGGGTGCATCCGAGCTCCCAGCAAGGCAACCGCCTTACATTCCAACCTTTTGATGATAGATAGAGGGTGCCACTCTTTCTGACTACTTCCTGCTGAATAGGGGCAAAGTAAGGGAGACAGGTCAGTTGGCTGGTGCCTCGACTGAGAACCGGACAAAGGGATGAAGCAGCATTTGGTTGATGGTCACTCGTCCAATTTCTTGCATATGAGTTTGTAGGAACCTGAGAAGAAAAGGGGCCATTAGTAATAGTAAACAAATTACAATGATAGGAGTGATGATAGGGGTTAGCCAAGTAAGCATGGGATGCCACCAGCTTAGAGACAAAACTCTGTATTTTGCTTTTTGTGGAGGTTTTCCTGGAGATGGTGGAGAGTGTTGATATTCTCCTCTACTAGGCCTGATTCATTGATATAGTAGCAGCACTCTTCCTGGAGAAACATACAGGTACCTCCTTTTTCTGCTGTTAGTAGGTCAAGGGCCTGTCGGTTTTGGGGAGTTACCTGGGCTAGTGACATGATTTGTCACTGGAGGGAGGCCACAGAGGCAGGTGATGCTTCAATGGCCACACGGAGCTTGTTCTCCAGTTGAGCAGCTGAAGTGACACTCTAGCCCATTGCTCCGCTTCCTATTCCAGTGGCCACTAAAGATGATGCTAAAGAGAGACCGACTACTACGGGGAGGAAGATAGCTCGTTTGTTTTGAGGGACAAGGGAGGAGGAGGTGTAAGAAGGGATAGAAACTTGGCTCGCCTATATACCTTTAGCTGTGGGACTAGAGTAACCGGTACACAGGGGAAGGGAAGGGAGGCATTTATAACTTTGGTTAAGCATGTGAGATTAGTGAGTTGGGGAGTGGCTCCCACAGTTTGGAGAATATCTCTTCCTAGCAAGGGAACTGGGCATGAGGGTATAACTAAAAAGAAGTGAGAGAAGGGGTGTCCCTCAAGGACACAGGTTAGAGAAGGGGTTTGGTTAGGATAGGAAAGCCTTCCATCAACTCCCATGACTGAGACCTGGGAAGGTATGCTAGGCCCTGAGTAGAAAGGTAATACAGAGTAGGTAGCCTCCATGTCCACTAAGAAGGAGGTGGACTTACCGGCTACCTGTATCGTTACCCTGGGCTCAGCAAGGGTGATGGGGTCCTCAAGTCTGGGCTGCATCAGTCGTTTAAAAGTCCAAGAAATTCAGGCGAAGGGACTGCCTCTTGCGGTCCGGCCTGCTCCTCACATAGAGGTGTGGGGAGTGAGCCTTTGGTCCAGAATGGGCAATTAATCTTCAAGTGTCCTGTTCGTTTATAATTTGGGCAAGGTCCAGGGGGTGGTCGAGGACAGGGGCACTCTCGGGGCCAATGTACTTCTTGACCAGATTTGAAACAGGGTCCGAGTGGGGCTCTTGGGACATTTTGGAAGGGTTTCGATGGATCTCTCCCACTGGATGTTTGAGGGGCTGCCGGCCTCAGGGCTGCTACAAGAGCTCGGGTTTGGGGGCCTACCTTCTGCCATAAGTGGGCCTGTCAGGTGGCCTCAGCCTTATCCTCTTGGCCATTAGAAACCTTAAATGCCATGTTTACCAGGTCTCGTATGGAAGTCTGGGGGCCTTCCTCAGCCTTTTTAAGCTTCCTCCTTATATCAGCCACTGACTGGGAGATAAAGTGTGTGGCTAGGACTGTAGCTCCTGCTAAGGAGGCTGCATCCAGCCGGGTATGAAAGATCATAGCATTAGTTAAGCGGTCAAGGAAGGCGGCTGGGTTTTCATTGGGTCCCTGAGTTATTTCCCTTAACCCATCGTAATTGACTACCTTTTGGGCTGCGCTTTGCATGCCCGCTAGGAGGCACTGTAGCATCTGGTCTCGGCAGCAGCGGCCATCTCGACCGTCCTC
>CAUYQU010062227.1:0-13785 GCA_963574635.1 Cheracebus regulus | reverse complement strand
TTGTTTGTTTTTTTCTTATAAATCTGTTTTAGTTCTTTGTAAATTCTGGATATCAGCCCTTTGTCAGATGGGTAGACTGCAAATATTTTTTCCCATTCTATTGGTTGTCGATTCACTCTAACGACTGTTTCTTTTGCTGTGCAAAAGCTGTGGAGTTTTATTAGGTCCCATTTGTCTATTTTGGCTTTTGTTGCCAATGCTTTTGGCGTTTTGGTCATGAAGTCCTTGCCTACGCCTACGTCCTGAATGGTTTTGCCTAGATTTTCTTCTAGGGTTTTTATGGTGTAAACCATATGTGCCCTTTTTGATTTCTATCATTATTTATTTGTTTCTTCTTTGGCCCCCTCTCCAATTTATCTGCTTTGCCAGAAGTTTGTCAATTTTGTGAGTCTTTTCAAGGAAACTATTAAAGGAATCTTGAAAAGACTAACAAAATCTTGGCCATTTTAAAATCTTGTTGGTCATTTAAAAATCTTTGAAATCTTCTTGGCCATTAAAAAATATAATTTCTTGTATTTCATTGCTTTTGGTTCTGATTTCATTCTCTTTTCATTCAAAAATCTTTGGATTTGGGTTTACTTGTTATTTTACTAACTTCCTAAGTTATATACTTAGATCATAGACTTTTAACCCTTCTTCTTTTATGTCCATTTAAGGCTAAATATTTTCCACAAAGCACCACTTTTGTTGAATTCTACAAGTGTCTTTATAATCATTCAGTTATAGACTTACCTAAAATATAAGAGCATAAAAGATTGAAAATAAATTAATAGAAAAGTAAATATTGGACAAATAATTTTTAAAGCTGTGTATTACTATGTTAATACTATACAAAAAGACTAAGATATAAAGCATTCTTAGTGATAAGATCTCACATATTGATAAAAGTTTCAATTCACCAAAAAGCTACAAAAATTCTAAATATATGTGCTATATTAAGAAAGTATATATTTGAAGGAATTTCCGATAGACATATACAATTCTACCACCATTATGGGGTGTTAAATATCTCTTTCAAGTATTGATATGTCCGGATGATTTTTTAAATTAGCAAAAATATAGAGGAATGAACAGTAGAATAACAAATTTGACTTTGCAGGCATAGACTGTATTTTGCAAACAACAATTAGAGAATGCACATATATATATATTTTCAAGTACATGTAGAACATTTACAAAATTGATTAAGATATCAATAAATGTCACAGAATAGGTATTATTTAGATTATATTGATAAATTATGCTAGAAATCTATATCAAAAATACCAAAATCTATATGTATTTGGAATTCAAATAACTTATTTCCAGATAACTTATAGGAGAAACCATAATCAAAATACCACTTCATTTCTGTCTCCACAAACAGTTCTGATAATAGATTGTTTTTTTTCCTCATGGATAAACTTTGGGTAACCAATGGAACACTGCTAAATGTATAGCATGTGGCCTTTGGTCAGGGCCAAGAAGGTAGAGTGGTGAATTTGTAGTGCCTGGTGACTTCCATGGTTAAATACTCCCATCACGACTGACTTCAAGCTACTGATGTGACATCACTGCACGTGGGTGGAACTGGGAAGAAACACTCCCAATGGCCCTTGCCAGACTCCAGCAACACTAACCTGATCCATAACTTCAGTTTCTGTCCTGAAGTCACTTTAAGTGCAAAGACTATCCATTCAGACATTGGAGTCAGAAGGCTCCAAAAATAGTCAAAATCTGACGTTGATTTGATACTAAATGTTGTCTCCTCACAGTCCCCTCCAGCCTGCCAAGATCACTGGGGAAAGGGGCCATCTCCTCTTTGCCTTCCTCCTTAGAGCTCTCAACAGCAATGGAGAAGAGCGAGAGAGTAGAGTAACTCACCAGGGTAGGATGGGGAGTTCAACTGATGGAAAGGATCACATGATGCTCACAAATGTCTTAATCTAAAAGGAACCTTCTAAGTAATAGATGTACAAATGCTGAATCTTTTTCCACTGAAGATGGCATGGGTATTTTGGAGCTTCCCTTATAGGCTCTCTAGCTTGATGTCTTGTGATGTGGCAGTGGCTCTCCTTTTGCTGGCCACTTCCTCTGCAGTGCTTTGTTCATTCATCCATTCTTCAATAAATATTTATTGAACACCTGTTCTAAACACTAGAACAAGTATTGCCCTAGGTACTAGGAAAACAGCACAAACAAACAAAATACAAATACCTGTGTTTTTCAGGTTAATTTTCTTGTTTCACAGGGAAAAAGAAATCACACATGCTTTGACCCACCTTAAGGGGTCATTTTCAACAATTGGAGTCACTTTCACTAGGCTGCAGAACCTTGCCTTCTCCCTATCATCAAAGTAGTGCCTGTGCTAGTCTCTGTTGCCTTCCAGATTCCCATAGACAGAGGTCAGGGCTTGATTCACTGTGTCCCTAATATCAAAGGCTCTCTAAATGGTCCTGCTGAATCCCTCTCCCAACCCTCCTTCAATCACTGGACTCCTCTTAAGAAGGTTGAACCCATCCACCACTCTCACTTGAAGAAAGAGGGACTGGAGCTCAAAACATAGACTATGCCAAAGAAATCTTCCTCACAAAATCCTTTTCCTCACTGCACTCTCTTGGAACTCTTATCAACCCTTTGTATATAAATTTTTGTTTTTAGTGTTGCAAAAACCAGCTTTCAGCAAGCTGATTCCTAACAAATTTCTGCATGTGGTTATTTCTTGAGCAACCTCAGTTATCTTATGCAGTACTTTTGACCTCACTTTAAACCAGAATACCTGGGTTTAAATTGGAATCTGAGACTCATGACAATAGCTGTGCAACATTGGACAAGTTATGTGGCCTGTCTGCACCTCAGTTTCATCATCTATAGAAGGTTTTACAGAAGTTTCTGCTTTGTATCCTTATCATGAGAATTAAATTCAGAAAAACTCTTAGAAGAAGGCCTGGACTATTATATGCTATTGGTATTTTGTAGTATTTCTTTATGCCTCAGTTTAAACTCCTAAATTAGTATCCTGTTGTTTTATCCTGTTTCCTCACAACCTCTTTTATTCTCCTGTCCTTAGACTGATTTGGATTCCAACCCATCATTGCCATCAAGGCACCAATCCCTACCTAAACTTTGGATACTGATGAAATTTTCTTACATAAAAGCCTTTCCTATTTCATGCTCACTGTCTATAGCTCACATAATTATGAAAAGTGAGTCTCTTCATCAAATTTCCCTAAGCCTGTCTTTGAAAAAGCAATATCTAAATGATTTCCAAGCAAAGACAGTGTGGTAACAATTTTTATTTTTTAGTGGCAGCTAGAAATCAAAGCTATCTGAGAGAGGGACTTAGTAGTAACTTTCAATGCTTATTCTTTTATTTTGACTCTTAAGCAGATAATTCTTCAGTGATAGTGACCCTTTTGAAGATAAGGCAATAATTTCTTATAATGTTAATGATGCTTGTGAATAATACTCCATTCTCAATTTGTGACATATTCAAGGAAATGTATCTTTATTTAATTGCTTTTTTCCTGATTTCTCAAAGGTTCTAATAATTTTGAGTGCATAGTATTATAGAATCATAATTCAAATAATGGACAAGTAGAACACTGTTTTCTTGATGTGAGACTTTCAGAATTGCAAAGCAACAAAGTTCAGCATTTTACCTACTTAGTAGATTTCAGTTGCCAGAAAAATACTTTTGCATTTTCCTCACTGAAGGTCATGAAATCTTTGAGTATTCTCTGGCAGAGATTAAGCCAGGTTGTAAGTCATAGAACTTTAGGTCATTTTTCTGAGCAGAAAAATTCTCAGCTATAAAAAAGGTAGAAAATTCCTCTAAAGAGTAAGAACCTCATATATTTCAACAAAAGATTAAAGCTATTTTTGTGGAATAGTTATGGAACTCGACACAGTACAAAAATTTAGCCAAAACATTTTTTCTGCATTAGTTTTACCAACGAAATAACTTATTTTGTAATTTTTCTCTTTTCCTGCTTGTTTGAATTGTTGTTTACATTAGTCAAATCTATCTGTCATTTTGGCATTATGACAACCATCAATTCCTGAATGTATTCTATAAGATGCTTGCTGGTCCTGTGAGATACTTATTCATTCATTCATGCACTCAGTGCTTACTTACTCAGCACCTGCTATGTGTCAGGGATAGATATTAGGGATAAAGGAGCAAACAAAACAGAAAATATCTTTGCTCAAAAAGTTTACATTCTAAGAAGAGAGATGAGAAATAAGCGAATCAATAAGGGATTCTATAAAATATCATGTAGTGAATAGAACCATGAAGAAAATGAGAGAGAGTAAAAGGCTAACAAGTGAAGAAGGAGCTCGTTTTATATTTGATGTTTTATTTAGAAAGGTAATAAAAACTTTGTTGGAAAATGGTATTTGAGAAGAGATAAGGGTAGAGTGAGTGAAGCAAAAGGAGAGGGAAAAGCAATGGGAGACACCCCAAGACAAAGGGGTGTGTAGCATATTCCAGAAGCAGCGAGGTAGTCAGCGTGACCCGTGAAGGTATCATGAGGCAGATGCTGATCAGAGTGAGACCAGTTAATGTAGGGCTTTGTGGACCTTGGTCAGGACTGTGATTTTTATGCGGAGTTGATATGAAGCCGTTGGAGTCATTTTTTAGCAACGGAGTGACATGATCTGATTCATGCTTTAAATTGGAAAATACACAGGGATTGGATATGAAGAGTAGGATATTAATAGAATTTTTCCCTAAGGTTTTTATGGTTAAACAAGTTTTGGAAACACTACACTAAGTGAGGTAAATATTAAGGTGTTTTTCAGAGTCAATATGTTGATATATTTTGTATATCTCAAATAGTTTGTAGAATATGAAACACTCTCAACGTTAACTACAGAAATCTTCTTTACTGAGACCCTCTTGAGATTAGTGTTCCATCATCATTTAGGTTGACAATGATGTAGACACCATCTAAATAAATCCTCTCTCTTCTGAGAAACACAGAAGCTTTCAAATATCACTGAGAAAGAAGTTTTCTGTTAGAGTTTCTCATAATTTCTTCTATGACCTTAATACCTGACGCTGGTGAGACTGTTTCCTGTTTTCACCAAGACTTTGTTAGATTTTTTTTTCAGAGTTCTGAGTGGAGGATCCAGACACTATGTCTAATTCTAAAGCTTCACATAGTTTTGGTCTATGCCTGTAGTTTCCAGCTTTTGATTAAATATCCACCTTTTTTAACTTACCAGAGGAAATAGGACCATAATAGAATCTTGTGCATAACTAGGAAGACAAGTCAGGCTTCCCACAGAATGGCTAGTTTTTGATGGGCAGAAGAACTCTGGATTTGTCGAGAGAAATGTTATGCCCTGTTGGGTAGAATTATACCCTGGAGCCAGAGTTATTCATACCAGGAAGCATGCTCATTATTTTAAAAGTAGTTCTTTAGCTAATGGATACCATATAATCACGGAAATCTTAGATTTTGCTCACCCCTGTGACATGATATGTGTGTTTTCTAATTATCTGTGAAAGCAATTTAACATGTAACTGTGTCATTATTCATCACATTTAAATGTCCCTGAACAGACACTGACTAATTATCTACCAATTTTTGCCTATCACTTTGTTGAATTAAAATGTTTTTAAAGGTTAATTGTCAAAGCTTTGAGGGGAATAAAGGCTATCTAAAGGCTAAGTTTCCAAATTAATTGATATGTCCTTATCTCATTTAAAAACATTTGCTTAAGGTGGTTTGGATTTGCTTTGTAAGGAGTTTGGTTGCTGGGAAAACTTAAAGCAAGAATAGTTGTACAAGGGTAGAGTGAAATCACCTGTGTCCTTGGGCACATTTAGGCTTCTTGCCTTTCCTTGGGAAAGAAGGTAGAACCTGCAACAAATGGAGAGGCATCAGGATATGGTATAGGGCTTTGCGATCATGTGCCCTTCAGCTGGAATCCCAACTTTGTCACTTCCCAGATGTGTGGCTCTAGGACGTTAGTTGCATTCTGGGTCTGCATTCTCTCTTCTAATAAAAAGATGGCAATAGCTCCTTAGTGGGGCTATTGTGAAGATAAAACAAGATAATCCCTGTGCAACTCATTTCTCCCCATCCCTGGGCAGAGCATTTGTTGTTGCCAGTGTGCCAACCTTGGGACAGAACTGGGCTGCTCACATTTACCAGCAGGAAACTACTGCAAAACATTAGCGAACAATATATATTCCACTAAATGTTTTGGCAGACAACTCCAGGTGGGTCTCCACAGGGTACAGGATATAGCATTTTACTCCAAAACTCTCAATTAGTTATTTCTTGTGGAGTGGGCAGAGACTGCTCATTGTAATAATATGCCTATACTGCTCTTCTTCCTAAGAGTAGCAGAAGCCTCAAGTTTTGTCTGAGAACGTGGCTGCCCTCCTAAAGAGAATGATGAGTTTGGGATTTAAGATTTGTGCCTCTCTTGCACCCAAGAGCAACCATGTAACCAACCCAGGTCCACGAACAACAACCATGTGTGCTATTGCCCAGTCATTCTGTCAAAGTTATAGCTGTTTACTTTAGACTCTTCCCAAGATTTCATATCCTGAAGAGTAGGGACAAGTGACACAACTTTAGAAATCATTAAGTTCCCAACTCTTCATTCTTAAACTGTTAAAAGCTAGAAAAATAAACCATCTCATTTAAATCACTACATTTTGGGATCTTTTTGTTAAAGGAGCTTAGTCCATATTCTAGTTACGCAGAGACCAGTTCTTGGTCTCAGATCTCCTTTCTCCCCTTGTCCTCCAGGGCTGGGCTTTGCATGCTGCAGTCTCTCTCTCATTAGGTCTAATGAATTCATCTTAGTCCATCTTTCTTTTGGTGCAAATTTAACTTTTATCCATTCTCTCCAAACATTTATTCCCTATCCATCATTCTTTTCAGTCTACAAAGGACCCTCAAGTCTCCAGGGTGCATCTTCTCTGTAAGATAGAAGAGGATTATAAGTTACATGTGATATGCCTTTTTTTCATCTCACATGTGGAGAAACTCCACATAGACTGGTATGTAAAAGCTATCGATGATGTGCTCTTCTCCAGTTTATCCTTTAGCCCTGTCCCGTCTCTAGGGGGTAGCATTACTCCTAGGATAAGCTACAGAAATTTAAAGATCAATTTCTACTGTGTTACTATAACCTTGCTGTAGATCAAAGCTGACCCCTGGGAAAAATCTAGACCAGTGGTAACTTGAGCCAGGATTAGACATCTTAGAAATATCTTGGGCCAAAGATAACCTTCTTAGTAAATTCAAAATCGAGTTGACAATCTGAAAAATATGTAAACCCCAGGGTCCCACTGCTGGAAGGTCTGGTTCAGTAGCTTTTGCTGTAGGGTCAGGATATCAGTATTGCTAGATTATATACCATTTTGATGCAGCCACTTAGCTAGTGTATAGATTGAAAGCTTGGATACTATAAATCTAGGATTTGGCAAAAATCAAGCAAATTAAGGAGATGCAAAATGTCAGACAATGCTCATTTCTATTACATTATTTTTTTCAACTCTCAGCTTTATTGATAGAAAAGCTTAAATTGGTTATCCAGCCATATAATAAGGGACCTTAAATGTTTCTAACCCCTTTAAACCATAGGCCAGATTCAACTCTCAAGTTCAAACATATTACCAAGGACCACAAAGGGCTTTGAGTACATCCAGTAAGCTTTATAGTTGACCTTGGCACTCATATAGAAATTACCAATGAAAGAACAATGAAGAATAACACGAAATGAAAACACGTCTGTTTGGAGGCCCAGCTACTTGATATGTTAGGTTTACCCACCTTTGTATACTTTGTTCTGCCAATGAAGTTGCTGTCAGGAGAATTGGAACATGGACCTTATATGGGTGGGATCAGCGCCAGTGATGCCACGGTGTATATTGGTCCTTCCAAACAGTTTCAGAGGTTGACCCGGGGCTCAATTTGGCAGCCCTGAGTTACACAGCTCGTTACCTATAATGAGAATTATGTATTTTTATGATTGAGCTGATTTGTTTAAAAAATATTCCTGGCTTAGAGCTCTAGAACTCACATACGGAAAATAAATACAATATTTAAACTCAAAACAGCAAGCTTTCAAACAAAAAAAAATTGAGTGGTGGAATTTCAGAGTCCAAACAGTGTGCTGCAGATGCTGAAGGTCAGAAGAATTCATTAAAGGGAAAAATGCTGGGGAGCAGAAAACAGAAGCAAGAGAGAGGCCTTTGGAGACCCTATCTCCCATCCTTCTTCAAAGAGATGGATGCTTGACAAGTCACCTGCCACTACTGACCATGTCCCTCATTAAGAGAGTGACAGGAGGAGGAGGAGACTGTGAACGGATATTTGCAAGGGCATCACCACAAGACCAGATACGTGGAATTTTATTTTCTTTGTACATTTCAGTTTTAAGGAACGTCAAGAGGTGCCATTTGTAATCTATACAAAGTCCTGGATTTAATTAAACTTAATAAAAGAGTTTGTACAACCTTCTCATGCTAATTTTGGATGTAGGGGTAAGAGAATTGAACTAGCATGAAAACAAGACCTCAAAAGCCTTATTCAAAAGCCTCATCTTTAAATTAGTGCATTGGATAATGCAGTTTACCAAAATGTCCGATATGAATAAGAGATTATTTTCTTTTTTGTGACAAAAATATACTCAAGCACTTGGATTACCTTCAAGCCTCAAGTCTTCAGAGAATCTCAACACCAATTGAGAAACCCATGCCAAGTCAAATTATTCTGCTCTCCCCTTCTTTGTGACATAGCAGAGGTCTCAGGCTGGGATCAGCAGGAGGGAAAATTTTGCTGCCATCTTATACATTTGATGATCAATTTTTCTGGATAATTTTATGTAGATTTTTTCCATCTTTATCCTATTCCTCCTCTTTTCCTGGTTCTCCCTCAGCCAGAATCATTTACTTCATCCCCTAGAAAGTTTCCAGTATTAACATTTGTTGAACCCCTACTTAATGTCAGCCTTTGTGCTTGGTGATTTACACATAGGCATTCTTTTAATCCCTTTAAACACCTCTAAGGAAGTGGTATTGTTCTCATTTTACAGATGAAGAAATTGTTACTCAGGAAGGATGTGTAACTGAATCTAATAAAACTAGCCAGTGTCAGAGCTGGAATTAGAGTCCATGTCTTCTGATAACCAAGCCAGTGGTATATTCATCATATTATGTTGCTCCGCTCTCTCTTTAAGCAAGAACTAGGACTTTTTGAAGCAAATGAATTCCAGAGTGTATCAGATACTATCTGAATTCAACCTGATGAAATAGCATTCGATTAAAAGACTAGGTACACACTTCCTAGGAGCCTGTAGAGAATGTTTGCTATGATTTCCGTTCTTTTGCATTTGCTGAGGAGTGTTTTACTTCCAATTATGTGGTCAATTTTAGAATAAGTGCAATGTTATAGTCCATCTCCTCAATGGTGACATACTTGCAGGATTTATTTGGAAAACTTTTCACAGGAAATCTATCATCCTCTTCCTCTTATTTGCTTATTCAATCATTTATATCAGTGTAGACTATGGTATTTATCTTATACTTTGAGTTACGAACCAATACTATTTTGTTGCTCAATAGTAAGTATTAATTTCGCTATTAATGTTATTACCCAGCAGAATCTATGGTGGATGAGTATTCTGCTGAATTCCATTTGGTAGTCAGAAAGGTGACGGTGAGGTTCAGGATTTGTGTCTATTTTGCCCACCTCTGTACTCTCAGAACCTAGCTTAGCTCATGTTATATGCCAAATAGACAGTATTGAATTAATATCTGAAATATACTGCTGAATTATAAGTCCTAATGATTATAAAGATCATGAGTATACAAATTAGTTGTTGCAGAATTCATAAACAGGATCACAAATGTTTGGTAATCATAGAAACAGTCTGTAAATTTATCACTGGGCTCCTGAATGTTTCTTCTCACCCACTCCACACTCTCCCATCTCTTAGAATAGTCACAGCTGGAGCAGAAAATGCTTCTGTTCAGTGAATTCCATCTCTAGGAACCACAGAGAAACATCCTATGCAACATTGAAAAGGCTCATGTATTTCATTAAATTCTCTGTTAACATAAAATGACCTGCAGAGTTTTCCCCAGCCAGGTTGTGAAGTCAAGTGCAAGCACATGGCTGAAAGAGCAAGCACCCTGTGAGAAGAAAGCAAAGCTGTGCTTCTTACCAGCCTTCAAAGCACCCTTCATCTATCAGTGGTACAAGCATTCAGAGTTTGAAAAGGGAGCTTTGGACTATGTATCCTGTCATCCCCATTTAGAGAATGAATCTCGAAGTTCCAACTAATGCCAGTTAGAGCAACACAGGCATTAAGATAAGTGGAGTCCACCAGAGGTGATCCACAGTAGATATTTGTCTACAACCAGGGACAAGTCCAAGCATTGGCTTTAATTTATTGTGTCTGGCAGTTTCCACTGCTGGGATCTTGGCCAAAGCCAAGCTTTCTTTCTCTGTCTGTCTTTATCCATCTCATTTCTCAGTTAACATTTTGAAGTACTCTTCTTTATGAATCCCTAAATATGCCTTTTGAAATTTGACTTATAATGACGTTGTTCCTCCCAACATCTGTTACATATTGCTTCTGTAATCAAGATTTTGCCAAATTCTAATGCTCTCTGGATCAGAAAAATCTGGAACTATATGAAATCATTAGTATAGTATGGAGCCCATTGTAGGGGATAAATAAATAATAGACATTTGTTTATCTGAAGGTATATGAGGAGCCCTTTTCATGGTGTCAACATAATGATATACAAATAAGAAAACTAAGTGGGAAAATATATTAGAAAATGACTCTTTAGTAATTATTCACATTCTTTGTCGATGGAAAGTTAAGCAAATCATTGTGCTGGTTTGGTCAGTTCATATTAGTCACTCAAATTCCATTTCCGTGATGGTGTCTAGGAAAACTTCAATTAGTGAATTCATCATGACAGAGCAAAATTTAAGGAGCTGAGACCAGGAACAAGACTCACTCCTAGGCATAAGTCAATAATGGGAATAAGAAATTTGATTTTGGATTTCCACCCTAAATTCTGAAATGAGTGACATCAAGTGGTAGAGGCAGAAGTTGATTTATTCAGAAACAGAAAAGGAGCCAGAGAAACAAATCTGGAAATTAAGAAAATATGAAGTAATGGAAAAGATAAGGAAAAGATCAAAGCAGAGCCAGGAATCAAGTCTCGTCGATGTGAGAATTGTTCAAATAACCAAGAGCAAAACGGGTCTTGGTACAGGAAACATTAACTAAAGATTTGTTTCAACGGTAGTCAATTTCTAGAGCAAGTGAAGTTTGTAAGAGTAAAATTTTATCCTGGCTTCACTTTTCTACACTACTGCCTCTGCAAACCCATTCTATTGACTTATCTTTCTCTGCTCCTGCAATAGAGCTTAGGTAGATTCCATAGCTTCTCTGCACATTCTAAATTATTTGCATAAACAGATTCAATTTTTAAGATAATGAACAGTCCAGTATAGCCTAATGTTAAAACTCCAAACCCTCTTTCAGTCTAAAAACACCTACACTCCTCCCTATCCTACCCCAACCTGACTGTTGGGCCTGGATTCAGGTTAGGGACCTGTAGTGAAAGAGAAGCCAGGGTTAGCTACTTCTCCATCTCTCTCTAAAACTGCCCTGGGCCCTTTACCTCTCTCATAATTCTGCTTCAAAGGCTAGAGGGGAATAGGAAGGGCAGCAGAATGAAGGGTAAAGAGATGGAGGAGCCTTTGATGAGTACAGTTTTCATCCATCATTTATGCCTTCTGTGATGTCAGATACCCAATTATTCTTTCTCCTATTGATACTTTTGTAGATATTTGGAGGTTTCTTCCTCCTCTGGAGGCACCCGTAGCAGTTTCCTTAATGAAAGTGATTTCTCTGCAGGCTGGCTGCTCTGCCCCTTAGCTGGATCACCACATCCTTCAGGAATTCCCAAGGTATTCAAGGCTACCTCTGTTCATAGAGTCCACACCAGTCACATCATTAAGGAAGTGCAGAGGCCTCCAGGCAAATTTATTTTGCCTCCATTGACCAGCCTCCTACCTTAGGACTTTGATTTTTCCAGAGATCTCCAGCAGTCTTGGAGTGGGTCCTTTGAAATCACCTTCACATGGCTTGAGAAGGTCGGTGACAGTGAAGCCTGGCAACAATCTCACAGCTCTCCTCTAAAGAAATTATCTGTATAGATTTTTAAACCAATTTCATTATATCTACCTCTCATATAGCCCAGATGGGCAGTGGGCTAAGCATCACTAAATTGAGGTCAGTCTCTGGGCAGGTCATGTGTAGATAGTACAGTGCTTATTGTTTTTGGCCTTTGGAGCAGGGCCAATACTTCAAGTCCACGAGAAAAATCACATCTAACATCTGGTTACCCAGCAAGATGCCTCTCTAAAGACTTTTTCTGTGACAGTACAGTATTATCTGCTGTTCTTGCATTTCCCTAAGGGGATCTTCAAGGTACGTGATAGCTTCCCAGGTACTGTGTAAATTTCTTCTTCCAAGAAGTAATAACAGCTTCATAGTTAAAAGTACATGGTTTCTGTTTCACCGTGTTCAGCTAATAAGTTCTGTCTCTTGTTTTGTGAGTTATCCTGTAAAAACTATTTAACTCTCTCTGTGTCATACTTTCAACATTTATGAAGTAGTCATAATACCTCTCTCATTGGGTGGTTGTGAAGATTAAACAAAACACTATGTAAAGTGTTGACCACAGTGGTATACAGAAAGCACTCAGAAAAAGATGGTTTGAAAATCCTTTCCTTGTGGAATGGATCAGCTTTTTTAAAGGAAGGATCTTTTCTTTTTCTTTTCTTTTTTTTTTTTTTTTGAGATGGAGTTTCCCTCTTGTTGCACAGGTTGGAGTGCAGTGGTGCGATCTCAGCTCACTGCAACCTCTGCCTCCTGGGTTCAAGTGATTCTCCTACCTCAGCCTCCTGAGTAGCTGGGATTACAGGCACCCACCACCATGCTCAGCTAATTTTTTGTATTTTTAGTAGAGACATGGTTTCACCATGTTGGTCAGGCGGGTCTTGAATTCCTGACCTTAGGTGATCCGTCTGCCTCGGCCTCCCAAATTTCTGGGATTACAGGCATGAACCACTGCACATGGCCCAGGAAGGATCTTTTTATGAGGATCCGGGGGAAGTTAAACAGGGTTCATTCTCTGTACTGAGAGTTTGGTACCCTGCTGTAGTAAAAGAGCAGCAAAGGTATATTGATGTATGCATGGCTCAGATAGAGTGTTTTAGTGAAAATGCAAAATAAGCCAGAGATATATTGACAGATCACCTTGCTTTAAGAATTATACATATATATATAATTTGATTTACATATATATATGTAGTTTTTAAAAATTGTACTTTAGGTTCTAGGGTACATGTGCAGATCATGCAGGATTGTTGCATAGGTACATACATAGCAGGGTGGTTTGCTGCCTTCATTCCGCCATAACCTATATGTGATATTTCTCCCCATGTTATCCCTCCCCACCCTCCTGACTCCCTGTTGTCCCTCCCCTAGCCCCCTACAACTGACAGCAGTGTGTGATGCTCCCCTCCCTGTGTCCACGTGTTCTCATTGTTCAACACCCTCCTATGAGTGAGAACATGCGGTGTTTGATTTTCTGTTCTTGTGTCAGTTTGCTGAGAATGATGGTTTCCAGATTCATCCATGTCCCTACAAAGGACATGAACTCATCCTTTTTTATGGCTGCGTAGTATTCCATGGTGTATATGTGCCACATTTTCTTTATCCAATCTATTGTTGTTGGACATT
>CAUYQU010062223.1:0-37236 GCA_963574635.1 Cheracebus regulus | reverse complement strand
GTAGGAGGAGAGGCATTCTGATTTTGGGTGTTCTCAGCCTTTTTGCACTGGTTTCTTCCCATTTTTGTGGATTTATCCACCTGTCGTCTTTGTAATTGCCGACTTTCAGATTGGGTCTCTGAGTGGACATCCGGCTTGTTGGTTATGAAATTTTTTCTGTTTCTTAGTTTTCCTTCGGGGGGCGCTCCTTCCCCACAGAGCTGGGCCTTCCCAGGTTCAGCTGTGCTTGCTCTCAGTCCTCAGTGCTTCCAATTGCTGTTCTCCTTGTGGGGATGGGACCAGCTGAGCCCGACTAAAAGGACACCCAGTCCCGTACACTCCGCACCAAGAAGCGCCACACTGGCCAAAAGAGTCACGCTGGTGACCCTGGTGGCTCCTTCTCCGGGAATCTCCCAGTCTGTGGGCATCAAAAATTCGCCTGCAATTGCAGCATCCACTCGCTCTCTGCGCTTTCACTGGGAGCTATAATCCTGAGCTTCTGCTATGCGGCCATCTTGGATCTCTCTCCCAGTTTTTTTTTTTTTTTTTTAATGATTGGGTTTCACCTTGATGGCCAGGCTGGTCTTGAACTCCTGACCTCAGGCGATCCACCCACCTCGGCCTCCCAAAGTGCTAGGATTACAGGCATGAGCCACCGCGCCCAGCCGTAAATTTTTTCTAATAACCTTTCAACTTTAACCCTAGAAACTAGATGTTTTCGCAGTGGTTATGTGATATCGACACAACATAACTATATAATTTGCTCACTATTGATTAGAAATTTATTGTTGTGGCACAATAAATTTATCCTGTAATCCCAGCTGCTCAGGAGGCTGAGGCATAAGAATCACTTGAGTCCAGGAGACAGAAGTTGCAGTGAGTTGAGACCGCGTCACTGCATTCCAGCCTGGATGACAGAGTGAGACCCTGCCTCAAAAAAAAAATTATCTGCACTCACTGATAAAATGAATTTAAAACACATTCAGTGACTGGATGTCTTGTTGGCTTTTTTTTCTGTAAAACAGGAAATGGAACAGACTAGAAGTGCTGTCGATGAGGACCGGAAAATGTATCTCCAAGCTGCTATAGTTCGTATCATGAAAGCGCGAAAAGTGCTTCGGCACAATGCCCTCATTCAAGAGGTAAAAGGAGGGCAGTCCTCAGGGCTTCTCTGGTAGAGGGCATTGTCAGTGTAGAGAGTCAGTCTCTTTCTTCTTAAAGAGGTTACAGAAATAAACTGATCCTCAAATAGCATAAAGAAATGTTTCATACTTAGAATCGTACTCGCTTCTAGTTTCAATACTAATTCAGATTTACAGGCTAGGCACAGTGGCTCATGCCTGTAATCCTTTGTTGTTATTGTTGAGATGGAGTCTTGCTCTGTTGCCCAGGCTGTAGTACAAGTACAGTGGTGTTATCTTGGCCCACTGCAACCTCTGCCTCCCAGGTTCAAGTGGTTCTCCTGCCTCAGCCTCCGGAGTAGCTGGGAATACAGGCATGCGCCTGGCTAATTTTTGTATTTTCAGTAGAGATGGGATTTTGCCGTGTTGGCCAGGCTCCTCTTGAACTCCTGATCTCAGCCGACCCTCCCGCTTCAGCCTCCTAAAGTGTGGGATTACAGGCGTGAGCCACCACGCCTGGTGAACACTGGCAATCTGAATGCCTTGTTAGGCCAAAGCAGGAGAATCGGTTGAGTCCAGGAGTTTTAGACCAGCCTGGGCAACATAGAGAGGCCCATCTCACCGAAAAACGTTTTAAAGATTAGCCAGGCGTGGTAGCATGCACCTAAAGTACCAGCTACTTGGGAGGCTGAGGTGGGAGGATTGCTTGAGCCCAGGGAATTGAGCCTGGGCGACACAGTGAGATGCTATCTCGAATAATAATAATAAATTCATGTTTGCTTTGGCTTTATTTTAGAGCTCTAAAACTTGCCAGTTCATTGGGTCTTCTGTTCAGTTATTGAAAGAAGTTGACACATCAGATCCTCATTCATTCCATAAATATCTGAGCCTTCCATGTGATAGATGGCCAGGCTGGTCACTAGGATGCAGTACAGAGCAGCTGAAGATGTGGCATGCCCGTTAAGAGTTCACAGTGTCATGGGAAAGAATTGCACTATGAAGTAGTACACAAATAAATATAAAATTACATTAGCATGCCCTGAAGGAAAGGTACACAGTACTGTGAGAATGTATTTAATCTCCTGACCTAGGGGACGCTGGGGAAAACTTTCTGGAGAAAGTGGTGTTTGAATTAAGAGCCAAGAGTTGGCCGGGCACAGTGGCTCACGCCTGTAATCCTAGCACTTTGGGAGGTCGAAGTGGGTGGATCACCTGAGGTCAGGAGTTCAAGACCAGCCTGGCCATCATGGTGAAACCCCATCTTTTTTAAAAAAAAAAAACAAAAAAAAAACTGAGAGTTGAGTCACAATTAAATAGAAGCTTGGGGTTGTGTGTGAGTACTTAGATTAATTAGTTTATTGTTTCACTTAATTATATATCATTATTAGATTTTGCTGTATCTATTTTCCACATTTTAGTTGCTATTTTCATACTTCATTCTGCCTGTTTGTTGAAACTTCAGTACATTTGAGGCACTTTAAACTGATTGGTTAAAAGTCGTTACTTACAGCTGAAGAACTGGCAGTAGTTTGACTTCCACGTCTCTCTTCCACAGGTGATTAGCCAGTCAAGAGCAAGGTTTAATCCCAGTATCAGCATGATTAAGAAGTGTATTGAAGTTCTGATAGACAAACAGTACATCGAACGCAGCCAGGCGTCGGCAGATGAATACAGTTACGTCGCGTGATGTCGCTCTCCTCCAGCGTGGTGTGAGAAGATCATTGCCATCACCATTTGGTGTGTTTCTGTGGGAAAAAGCAGGCCTGTGCCTCCATAATTTGGTCATTTGGCAGCCCCTGTTTTCTGCTGTTTACAACATCACCAGTGCCACGTCATGAGCGTCAAAGAAAATGCCTAGAGATATTTCAAGCTCATGTCATGATGACATTTCTTAAAACTTTATTAAAAGAATGAGTGAAGTATTGCTGAAATGTGGAAAGTCGGTTGGGTACCATGCTTTTTCTCCCCTTCACGTTTGCAGTTGATGTGGTTTTTTTTTTTTTTAATGTATCTTAAAGGACATAAAATTTAAAAACTTAAATATTGTAATATGACAGATAACCTAATAATTGTATCTACATTAAAATGACAAACATGATACTGCTGCTTGTCAAATAAAAAAAAAATAAAGAAATAGAATGCCTTTTTTATGTGGATGGAGTGTCAGGTTGACCACAAAATATATAGACTCAAAGCAGCTAACGGCCATCTTTAGTTGCATTTTTATCTGAATGGTTTAATTTACTTGTACTCCGATTTAAATCCTACATGAAAAATGTCTAGATTGTTGTTCTTGAATGCACTGGACTGCATTCAGCATAAAGAATGCTTTATTTTTATGGATTAGATATATTGGATCTAAGCATTTTGAATCTTGGAGATGTAATTCCATCGGCAATTTCTGGTGGTGTGGTACCCCACAGACATCACAGAATATGAGCAGGATTCATGGTGACCTCAAGTCTGGCACAGAGAGAGCTTTTCATTCAAAAGTTGTCTTTCTTCTGTTGCATAATCCATTAATTCTAGCAGAGACTAACACCCTATCGCTACAGCATTCCCTGAGTCTTAGGAGATCCTATGATACCAACGTATTCTTTCTAGAAGCCTTCCCTACCTGTTACCCTTACACCCCTCCTCAGACAGTTTATATACTAGAGTCACTCTCATCAGTCACAGATGTGCTTAGCAATGCATAACCTAAATATCTTTTTTTAAAAAAATTGTACATTGCACCACGTGCCACTTATATATAAATCTCATTATTTTATTGTATATATGTATCAACAGCAGTGTCAGGATACTGCAGTCTATTATATTTATTATCTCTCCCCGCCATCACCACCACCACACCCCTCTTCCCTCAACACACAATTTTTTTTCTTTTTTTTTTTTTTTAAAGAGACGGGATTTTGCCATGTTTCCCAGGCTAGTTTAGAACTCCTGGCCTCAGGCAATCCTGTCTCTGTCTCTCACAGTGCTGGGATTACAAGCATGAGCCACTATGTCCAACATTCAATTCTTAAAATCCGGAATATTTAAAAGCAAATCACAGAAATTATTTCACTTTTAATACTTCAGTTTTTATCTTGAACAAATAAGGCCTTTTAAAAAATCCACAATGACATTATTACTCATAACAAAAACAATAATTAACTTAGTATTATCTAATATGTGGTTTATATTTAAATTTCTTATTGTTTTGAAATGGCTTTTACAATTGGTTTATTCAATTGCATTTTTTTTCTAACTCATGTCTCTTAAGTGTTTTAAAAATCTACTGAACTTATAATGACTTATATACTGTATTTCTCATTTTACCTTTCTTCCAAAAGAGGAAATAATGACAAACCATATAATATTGTACATTCACTGTCAAAAAGCAAACCCTTGTTTTGATAACTTGTTGATTGATAAAAGTTTTCCAAATTGATTCTTTTTTTTCTTAAATATTTATAAATGTTAAATTAAGTCTTATCCTGGTATCTAATTGTCAAGAAAGTACATTGAAAAATGGACAAAATACTTGTGCGGAGGTCAACAGAGATGGCTTACAAGAGTTTTCTTCACATCTTCTCTATTTCACCCGAAAGGAAACATCTCTCGTGTGAGAAAGAAAAGGGACCAGATCTGTTCAACCAAGGCACCATTCAGAAAGGGAGCGATGATGGGAATTCATTGTAGCACACACCTCCCCCTGCAGAGAGTGCGGGGAAGAGTTGCAGCCTTGTCATGTTAGGTGAGGAGACTGAAGTCATTGCAGAAGCCATAGCACACAGCCCAGAGCCCTTACCTGGTACCTGGCCGTCCTGCTGTGCAGTAACTAGTGCGTGTGGACAGAACAGCTCAGAGCTACAAAAACGAAAAAGGGCCAAGGAGAGGAGGGTTTTCTATGCTTCACTATAGAAAACACGTGAGCAAAACTCAGTTTTTTAGAAGCCATTAATATTAAGGTAGTTCACATGTGTGAGTCAGTGATGCATTGTATACCCACCCAGCACGAGGCTGTCAACATGCCAATCCCTTCCCTTTGAAAGCAAATATTTTAATTGCTGTTGAAGGTGCAGACTTATTCTAGGGTTTAGTCCAGTATTTTATGACCATTTGCTTTAATATAAACAAACATTCTGGGGGTTGTGTGTTTGCTTTGTTGTTTTTAAGACAAGGTCTCGCTCTGTCACCCAGGCTAGAGTGCAGCGGTGCAATCACAGTGCACTGCAACCTCAACCTGCTGGGCTCAAGTGATCTTCCCACCTCAGCCTCCCAAGTAGCTGGGATCACAGGCACACGCTACCACACTCGGCTAATCTTTGTGTTTTTTGGAGAGACAAGGCTTTGCCATGTTGCCCAGGCTAGTCTCAAACTCCTGAGCTCAAGCAATTCGTCTGCCTTGGCCTCCAAAGTGCTGGGATTACAGGTGTGAGCCACCATGCCAGGCTTTATTTTCTTTATAACTTATTATCTTTATAGGATTTTGTAACCTGTGTATGCTACCATGCTATCCCATGTCTGTTCACTTTTTAAAAAAACCTTTGAGTGTAAATGATGACAGGTGCTTCCACCAATGTTATTTTGTTTCATCTTCAGGTAATCCTATGTGAGAGGCAATGCTTCTCTTTTTCATAGGTGAGGAAACTAAATGAGGAGACTTTTCCAGGAGTTACTGTTGTAAACTGCAGAACCTGAATTTAATTGCCAGTCAAATCGATGGATAAGTATGGCCTCTTTATGTATACAGTCTCTAAAATAAGTTGAAATAACTATTTCATACATAAAGAATAATTTTTTTGACTTTCAGCATAACAATGTTTGTAGTTAATGTATGATAAACACTTCATATTTTTCATAAGATATTTAAGATGATGTCAATACAGTTAAGGAATTTGTCTTGGCACAAAGCTGATTCATGGCAAAGGATATTTGTTAATATTTTACATTCACATGTACTATTACAGAACATTTATTTCACAGTGTATATATACTTAAAAGTTGTCAGTTAATTTTGTTGAGCTACGTACTAGCAAAAGATAATTATTAACCTCTTAATTTTTGGTTCGAATAATAAATTCTTGGTTGAGCAAAGTCAAAGTCAAGATGTGAACTTTAAAAATACTAGTCCTTGGCCAGGCGTGGTAGCTCACGCCTGTAATCCAAGCACTTTGGGAGGCCGAGGCGGGTGGATCACCTGAGGTCAGGAGTTCGAGACCAGCCTAACCAACATGGTGAAACTCCATCTCTACTAAAAATACAAAAATTAGTTGGTGTGGTGGCGCGCGCCTGTAATCCCAGCTACTCGGGAGGCTGAGGCAGGAGAATTGCTTGAACCCAGGAGGTGGAGGTTGTAATGAGCCAAGATCGCGCCACTGCACTTGAGCCTGGGCAACAGCAAAACTCCATCTCAAAAAAAAATTTTTAGCTTAAAAAAATAAAAATACTAGTCCTAAGGGCTGTTGCACAAGGGCCATAGCGAAATGAATGGAAATTAATATGGAGAGACCCACTAGTTGAAGATTGCTGTGTTCTTGAAGTGTATCAAGGCCAAAGCCCCGAGCACGGTGGCTCACACCTGTAATCCCAGCACTTTGGGAGGCCAGGGCGGGTGGATCACGAGGTCAGGAGACAGAGACCATCCTAGCCAACATGGTGAAACCCTGTCTCTACCAAAAATACACACAAAAAAAGAAATTAGCCGGGTGTGGTGGTGTGTGCCTGTAGTCCCAGCTATTCGGGAGGCTGAGGCAGAAGAATAGCTTGAACCCGGGAGGCGGAGGTTGCAGTGAGCCGAGATCT
The DNA here is from genome assembly GCA_963574635.1 of Cheracebus regulus. Lineage (NCBI taxonomy): Eukaryota > Metazoa > Chordata > Mammalia > Primates > Pitheciidae > Cheracebus > Cheracebus regulus. The sequence continues at coordinate 30,346 of CAUYQU010062223.1, read as the reverse complement.
TGCCACTATATTCCAGCCTGGCAACAGAGCAAGAATCTGTATAAAAAAAAAAAAAAAAAGAAAAAAAAAAAAAAGCCAAAGCAACTAAATTAGGCAATCCTTCTTTGAAATACACAGCCCCATAGGCTAGAATTCATTAAAGGTAGGATTTACTGATGGGTAAGAATGATAATTTTCATAAGCAGTGGCTGCACTACCTAAGAAATTGTAAGATTTTCTTTTTCTTCCCCTGGCCCCCATCTACAATCCAGGAAATTCCTCTTCCTTTCATCATCTAGCAAACAGGTACTGATGCCGGGGCATTACGCTGGGTACCAGATAAGCAGTGATGAGCAGAAAAGATGTGGCATGTGTTCAAGTGGTTAACAGAGCTGTGTCGTTCTACCTGTGGTAAGTGCTTGTGAAGGAAATCCTGGAGGATTTCATCCATTAAAGGGTGGAGAATGAAGGTGGGAGAGCTCATCTAAACGGAAGTAACAGCAAAGATCCTGAGATAGAGGCAGCCAGAACCTGGAAATCGAAAGACCGGTGTGGCTGAATTATATGTATTTTAAGCAAAGAGAGATTTGGTTGTATTTACATTTTTTTAAATGATGGTAATGTTTTCATAACTGGGCTAGTTGGTGTGTGAATATTCATTTTGTTAACATGCTTTATGGTGTACATATTTGTATATGATTTTGCTTTGGAATTTGTGAACTATGTCATAATATTTGTAAATTTTAAGGGGAAATGGATCGGGAGAAATTAGAAGTTCTGGGCAGGAGTAATTTTTTGTTTTTTGAGACAGAGTCTCGCTGTGTTGCCCAGGCTGGAGTGCAGTGGCACAGTCTTGCCTCACTGCAAACTCCGCCTCCCAGGTTCAAGTGATTCTCGTGACTTAGCCTCCTGAGAGGCTGGGATTACAGTTGCATGACAACACTCCGTTAATTTCTGTATTTTTAGTAGAGTCAAGGCTTCACTATATTGGCCACGCCGGACTCAAACTCCTGACCTCAAGTGATCCACCCGCCTCAGCCTCCCAAAGTGCTGGGTTTACAGGCATGAGCCACTGTGTCTGGCTCCGGAGTGATCTTAATGACGGTGGCTACTTCCAGAAGGATCAAGTGGACGAACCAGAGTGACATGGATTGAGACAGGGTGAGTAGGGGAACGGGGGAGTCAAGGAAGACACGTAGGTTTTTGGCTTTCACAGCTAATGCCATTTAGCGAGTTGGGGGAATCCTAGAAGCCAGAATGGAGAAGGAAGTTACTGGCTTGGTTTTAGACAACGTGCACTTGATGAGCTTTTGAGATGTCCAGCTGTAGCAGGCGGTTGTAAAGACTGAAACTCCGCTGTGCACATGCTCCCATCCTGATTCTTAGAAACCAACCTGTAGAAGCTGTTTGAACCATTCTTTCTCTGACTCTAGCCCGAGTCAACACTTTGCAGGTTCATTGTGACTAGAGAATAACAAACATTTACTACCACGTGAATATGTTGCAGACATGTTAAGTCATAAAAGCAGGGAATGAAGAGGAATGAGATTTTTCCTTTAGTTATTAATATATTGATACATTCTAGGATTTGCCTTCCTGTGTTTCAGTGAGTGGTCTTGTCATCCGCACTTTGAGGTCAGGACACATTTACAGAAGCGGGTTCATTGAGCCCGAAGGGAACCTGCTGGATGATTCTTTCTGATATTCACAAATCTTTGCCCATTACTGGTTTTGTACTGCACTCCTGGTGAGCTTGAAAGGAGTCATCAGCAATGGAAGAACCCTTTGGGAACCAACTTGTGGAAAAGAATTTGAATAACAAAGGGCAGTATTAGATGTTTTGTTATTGTTTTCTTTTTCTCCATTGTTAGTAGTTTGCTATTTATTTATATTTTGAGACGGAGTTTCGCAGTTTCACTCTTGTTATCCAGGCTGGGGTGCAAGGTGCAATGGCACCATCTTGGCTCACTGCAACCTCCACCTCCTAGGTTCAAGTGATTCTCCTGCCTCAGCCTCCAGAGTAGCTGTGATAACAGGCATGCACTACCATGCCCAGCTAAATTTTGTATTTTTAGTAGAGACGGGGTTTCACCATGTTGGCCAGCCTGGTCTCAAACTTCTGACCTCGGGCAATCCGCCCGCCTCAGCCTCCCAAAGTACTGGGATTACAGGCGTGAGCCACCTCGCCCAGCCAGCTTGCTACTTATAGTTACAGTAATTGAAGAATTGCAGTCTGTGTTAAAGTTTGCAGCCTTGGGTAGGGAGAAAACTTAACAAGTTGCTATTTTTATACTTGCATGACCAGATTGATATTTTCCTTGGAGGAACTTTGGTGTTGCAGAAAAAAAATGAAAATTTTCTGTGATTTTCATAAGCAGCCCTGTGCAGGTATCAACCAGCCTATGGGGCCGCCCCTAGCTCAGTACTCAATCCTGTGCAGAGAGCCTCAGCATTCTTAAGTGGGTGGTTTTCAGGCTGTTTGTCTTCTAGGGGTAAAAGGACAGACATTACAAGCTCAGATTCACTCTTAGCAGAAACAAAGCTGGTATAGTGACCTGGTGCAGTGGCTCACACCTGTAATCCCAGCACTTTGGGAGGCCAAGGTGGGCGGATCATTTGAGGTCAGGAGTTTGAGACCAGCCAGGCCAGTATGATAAAACCCTGTCTGTACTAAAAATACAAAAATTATCTGGGTGTAGTGGTGGGCACCTGTTCTAGCTACTCGGGAGGCATGGTGACGGGTGCCTGTAGTCCCACCTACTCGGGAGGCCGAGGCACGAGAATCGCTTCAATCCAGTCGACAGAGGCTGCAGTGAGCTGAGATCTTGCCACTGAGGATCCTGCCACTGTCCAGCCAGGGCGACAGAGCCATCTCAACAAAAACACAAAAAGCAAACAACAACAACAAGAAGAACGCTGGTCTAGCGTCAAGTTTATCAAACTTTGGGCCTGAGGAGGTCAATGACACAGGGGAGGTATGCTGACGTCAAAGGAAACTTGAATGCTGAAAAGACAAGCTGTTTCAGTATCTTAGTTTATATACTACTGAAGTCACCAAATGCAAATCAGTGCAATGCGACAAAGTAAATATCTCAGACACCTTGTTTAGATTGTACATTTTATTGTTTTTGTTGTTTGAAATGGAGTCTCACTTTGTCGCCCCAGCTGGAGTTCAGTGGTGCAGTCTCAGCTCACCGCTACTTCCGCCTTCCAGGTTAAACAAATTCTCCTGCCTCAGCCTCCGAGTAATCCAAGCTGGGACTACAGGCATGTGCTACCATGCCTGGCTAATTTTTGTATTTGTAGTAGAGTTGGGAGTTTTACCATGTTGGCCAGGCTGGTCTCCAACTCCTGACCTTAAGTGATCCGCCTGCCTCGGCCTCCCAAAGTACTGGGATTCCAGGCGTGAGCCACCACGCCTGGCCTAGATTGTATATTTTAAATAATTGTATACTTTAAATAATCGTCTCTAACTGTTGATAGCCAAGAAAGATGAGGACCACCAGCCACTTTGTAATGATAAATTGGAAATACTTGGTGTCAGCAGTCAGGAAGGTGCATGCACCTTCACCTGTAAATTACTTGGCTCTGGTTTGGGCCACCATCTCCACTGGTCCGTAAAGCAGAGAAGAGAGCTCCTCAAATTAAGGAAGAGGCTTCAGTAGCCAGCCACCACTACTTTTCTGAACTATTTCTGGCATTTGGCCTCTAAGTCTAAATGGGGTGAGCCAGTTCACATTCCTTGGGCAGTGGCACCCTTAGCGGGGGTCAACCTTAGCTCTCGAAAAGTCAGATCAAGCTCACTGCTGACCAGTAATTAAAATCCAATCTAATTAGATCTGAAAGTTCTGGCAGCAATTGGAAGTCCTTGAAGCAACCAGCGTGGGATTCTTTAGGAAGCAGAGAGGAAGGGAAGGGTCAGACAGCCAGTTCATTTTGTTCCCTGCTAGACCATCAAACACACCAGGGACCATCCATAAAAGGGCAAGTATGTGGCCAACCGAGGAATCTCCTGGAATGCAGCAGAACACAGTATTATAGTGCTGTGGTTTCCAAAACTACCCTTGAAAACGACAAATGCAATGTGAAATGCAACGTGAACTCAAAATTAGGGTATTTGCAGTGGGGTGTGAATGTTCATTTTTAAGAAAATCATCTAACACCCTGTGTATTAACAGAACCCACAGGAGATACACACACACACACACACACACACACACACACACACACACACACACACACACACACACACACACACACACACACACACACACACAGAGTTGTCCCTCAGTATACATGGGGGATTGTGTCCAGGACCCCTCACAGATACCAAAATCCACAAATGCTCACGTGTGTTATACAAAATGATACAGTATTTGCATAGAACCTATGCATGTCTTCCTGTATGCTTTAGGTCATCTCTAGATTATGTATAATCTCTAACATAAAGTAAAGGCTATGTAAGTAGTTGTTATATTGTGTTGTTTAGGAAATGATAAGAAAAAGAAGTCTGGACATGTTCAGTACAGATGCAACTGTTCTTTCTTTTTGTCAAACTTTTTGTGCTGTGGTTGGTTGAATCCATGGATATGGAACCCATGAATACAGAGGGCTGACTGTATGTGTAAAATGAGATTTTAATTTTGTTTATTTATTTTGAGATGGAATTTTGCTCTTGTTGCCCGGGCTGGAGTGCAATGGTGTGATCTCAGCTCATTGCAACCTCCACCTCCCAGGTTCAAGGGATTCTCGTGCCTCAGCCTTCAGAGTCGCTGGGATTACAGGTGTGCACCACTACACCTGGCTCGTTTTTTGTATTTTTAGTAGAGATGGGGTTTCACCATGTTGGCCCGGCTGGTCTTGAACTCCTGGCCTCAAGTGACCTGCCCACCTTGGCCTCCCCAAGTGCTGGGATTATAGGCATGAACTACAGCGCCTGTCCCAAAATGAGATTTATTTTAAGGAATTGGCTCACAAGATACTGGTGGTTGACCAGTCCCACAATCTGCTGTCTGCTAGCTGGAGACCCAGGAAAGCCAATGGTGTGCATTCCAGTCTGAATCTGAAGGCCTGAGAGGGAGGAGTGCCAATGGCACAACTCACATTCCAAGATAAGGAGAAGGCTGATGTCTCAGCTCAAGCTCTTAAGTAGAGAGACAGAGTTCAACCTTCTTTCACCTTTTTCTTCTACTTGGGCCCTCAAAGGGTTGAATTATGCCTATCCATATTGGAGACAATCTACTGCACTCAGTCCACTGATTTAAATGCTAATCTTTTCCAGAACCTCCTCACAGACATACCCAGAAATAACATTTAAGCAGGTCTCTGGGCATCCTGAGGGCCAGTGAAACTGACATATAAGATTAACCATCACAAGTCCACCTCCCGTCAACTTGGCACCCGTGTGCCTCCCTGTAAAGCATATTTAATCTCCAAAGAAAGACAACAGTCTGGGCATGGTGGCTCATGACTGTAATCCCAGCACTTTGAAAGGCTGAGGAGGGCAGATCATTTAAGGTCAGAAGTTTGAGAACAGCTTGACCAACATGGTGACACCCCATCTTTACTAAAAATACAAAAAATTAGCCAGATGTAGTGGCACACGCCTGTAATCCCAGCTACTCAGGAGGCTGAGGCAGGAGAATCATTTGAACCTGGGAGGCAGAGGTTGCAGTAAACCGAGATCGTGCCACTGTACTCCAGCCTGGGTGACAGAGTGAGACACCTCAAAACAACAATAAAAAAAGTAAATAACAAGGTCATAGTTCCACCTCACATGATACAACTATCCTGTATATGCAACTGAAAACACACCAATCCCTTCCCCAAAAGAGAGGGTAAAATCCTTGAGCGACGTTTATTCTTCTCTTGATAGCCCATAATTTAAATACTATGCTGTAAAATTAATAAATACTGTGATATAAAGTCAATATATCTTCCATTATATGATAAAGGAATAAGAGATGAAAAATAGAAACATTCATAACAAGATGAGGAGGAGGCCGGGCGTGGTGGCTCACGCCTGTAATCCAAGCACTTTGGAGGCCAAGGCGGGCGGATCACCTGAGGTCGGGAGTTCAAGACCAGCCTGACCAACATGGTGAAACCCCATCTTTATTTAAAAAAAAAAAATAGATGAGGAAATATGACAGTTACAGTCCTTGTTTTTGTAACTGGTCACATGGCCATAGCTGGTATTTGTAACCACCTTCTTTCTATGACCCACTGTACATTCCCTTTGTAGCTGGTTGTAGCTCTTCATCTGGTGGGGTGACCCAAACCTTTATTTCTGAAGTCTCGGCCATTCATAGTCCTGCCTGAATTGGGTTGTCGTAGTTTTCCACTGACCTTAATCATGGGTAGTACCAAGAGAGCATTTAAGGGATCTCCTGTATTCCAGATTCACTCTTCCTGATCTTCACCGTAGAGTAGTTGTCCCACTTCCTCCTGGTATTTAGGATCGGTCACCGCAGCCAGCACAGTAACTCCCTTCTTTGCCTGTCGATTCAGAGCCACAAGGAGCTCAAAGTGACTGGGGACAGTCTTAACTTCCAGTTCAGTGAAATTGTTGCTGTGTTTCCTGATGGAAGCATTTCTCCATCTGGAACTAAGACCTCTAGGTCACCAGAGCATAAATAAGATCATGGGGCCAGGAACCAAAGATTTTGCTAATGGGCTACCCTGGGTAATAGTGAACAGTGCTGCTCTCACTTTCACCCCTTGATTCCTGGACCTGTGAGTCATGACTGGGTGGAAAGGCGGATACCACTGTGAGTGGAGAAGCTGATAGCACTGTGGGTGAGACCTCTTCCACTGGCAAAAAGACTCATCAGAGTGTAGGGGCTCAGAGCCCCCAACCTTGTCAGGATCTTGCCACACTTCCCCACCTCAACTGATAAGATTCCTTTCTTTCTCAGTCGATGCGCTCAGTTTAAGAGTGGGCCCTCTGCAAGGCCAGGAGTACAGCTTCCAGTGAAACTCAGCCAGACACAGGGTGAAATTCGATGTTTGACTTTCAGCAATCTCAGCCCTGCGGCTACAGGGAATAAGGGTGAGAAGGCGCCATCAATGAAGCAGGGCAAGTGAGCCCTCACCAGACACAGGATTGGCTGCTGCCTCGATCTTGGACTTCCCAGCCTCTAGAACTGTAAGAAAGAAACTCCTGTTGTTTATAAATTATGCAGCCTAACGTATTTTGTTATAGTAATCTGAGCCAGCCAAGACAGTCTTCCTCCAGCCTTACCCATCTCAATTGATGACAGCTCCTTCATTCCAGTTTCTCAGGCCAAAAACCTTGGAGTTTTTCTTGACTCATGTCTTTTTTTTGAGATGGAGTCTCGCTCTGTCACCCAGGCTGGAGTACAAGGCCTCTTAGGTTCAAGTGATTCTCCTTCCTGAGCTTCCCAAGTAGCTGGGACCATAGGCACGTGCCACTGCACCTGGCTAATTTTTGTATTTTTAGTAGAGACAGCGTCTCACCATATTGGCCAGACTGGTCTTGAACTCCTGACCTCAGGTGATCCAACCGCCTCAGCCTCTCAAAGTGCTGGGATTACAGGTGTGAGCCACTGTGCCTGTCCTAAAAAATTTGTTCTCTAATACTATTTTGATAACAGTCTTTCAGTGTAGTTGGTTTTCTTTATAATCCTGAGTATTTTATTTCAAGAATTGAAAAATATTGGCCAGGCGTGGTGGCTCATTACTGTAATCCCAGCACTTTGGGAGGCCGAGGCGGGTGGATCACAAGGTCAAGAGATCAAGACCATCCTGGCCAACATGGTGAAACCCCCGTCTCTACTAAAAAATACAAAAAAATGGCTGGGCGCGGTGGCTCATGCCTGTAATCCTAGCACTTTGGGAGGCCGAGGTGGGTGGATCACCTGAGGTCAGGAGTTCAAGACCAGCCTGGCCATCATGGTGAAACTCCATCTTAAAAAAAGAAAAAATACAAAAAAATTAGCTGGACATGGTGGCATGCGCCTGTAGTCCCAGCTACTCAGGAGGCTGAGGCAGGAGAATTGCTTGAACCCAGGAGGCAGAAACTGCAGTGAGACGAGATTGCACCACTGCACTCCATCCTGGCACCTGGCGACAGAGCAAGACTCCGTCTCAAAAAAAAAGAAAAGAAAAAAAGAAAAACATTACTGTGAGAATTCTGAGATTCCAGAATCCCATGTGCTCTGCCACAGCTCTCACAGTAGGGCACCACAGGCCTCATGCCCCCTGGGCCGTGTGAAGCAACCTCAAGCCACAGTGTTCCTCCTTTCTGCCGAATCCTCCTGTTTGATTGGCTGAGTCCACTGGCTGTGCTTTAACTGAGAGGCTACTCCCTTAGTTCCTTTTTCTTTCTTCTTTTTTTAGAGACAAGGTCTCGCTCTGTCACCCAGGCTGGAGTACAGTGGTGCCATCATAGCTCGCTGTGGCCTCGAGCTCCCGGGCTCAAGTGATCCTCCTGCCTCAGCCTCCCGAGTAGCTGGGACTACAGGCACACACCACCATGCCCTGGCTAATTTTTTTTATAGAGATGAGGGGCTCCCTATGTTGCCAAGGCTGATCTCAAACTCCTGACCTCAAGAGATCCTCCTGCCTCAGCCTACTAATGTGCCTGGATTATAAGTATTAAATCGCTGGGCATGGTGGCTCATGCCTGTAATCCCAGCACTTTGAGAGGTTGAAGTGGGCGGATCACCTGAGGTCAGGAGTTTGAGACCAGCCTGACCAACATGGAGAAACCCCATCTCTACTAAAAATACAAAATTAGCTGGGCATGGTGGCACCTGCCTGTTATCCTAGCTACTCAGGAGGCTGAGGCAGGAGAATCGCTTGAACCTGGGAGGCGGAGGTTACAGTGAGCCGAGATGGTGCCATTTGCACTCCAGCTTGGGCAATAAAAGCAAAACTCCGTCTCAAAAAAAAAAAAAATATTAAATGAAGTTTAGCCTAAAGCTTCCTCCTTGCGTACTTTAAGTTTGACCTAAAGGTTTCTCTGTACATCATGGACTGGAAGCTAAATGGAACTGTAAACAGACTGTGCCTGCTCTTGTATCAGTCACGAGTTTTGGCCAATCAAATGTGGTCAACGGTTCCAACCATGTTCTAATAAGGCAAAGGCTGAGCTATAACCCATCTGGCTGTTTCTGCACCTTTCCTCAATTTTTTGTATGTCACTTTCCTTTTTCTGCCCGTAAATCTTCTTCCGACACATGGCTGCGCTGGAGACTCTGATCCTACTCTGGCTCAGGAGATGGCCCGATTTGGCAGTCCTTCTTTGCTCAACCTCCTTTAAATTTAATTTGACTAAAGTCAACTTTTAATTTTATTTTTTAACGCAGGTGTGAGCCACTGCACCTAGCCCCTTAGTTTCTATTCAGTGAGCTAGCTTCCTGCCAATACAAGGCCTTGTCCTGGTGATGGAATGCTGGTACCACACATTCTCTCTGTTGCCTCCTGCCCTTCACATTGCCCACCACCGGCTGTGATGGTCTTTTGAGGAGGGATCTTTGGAAAGCTTCCTAGTGTCCTTTGCCCTGCCTGCTGCAGTGAAGTGCCTGGTCCCAGTGATAGCCGCGAACGGTGCTGAGTTTATTACATCCTCTGACGCTAGGCTTTGAGCTGCCCAGAAGCCCTGGGTAGAATCCGACTCTGTCTGCCTTGGTTGTGTTTGTTGGTTTGTTTCCATTCTCTGGGTTCTCCTGCTCCTCCACAGACCTCTTCCCTACCCAGTTCTTCTCATGCCTCATGCCCAGGACTACCCTTTGGTTCTAGTCTGGTTCTCCGGAGCAGGAGAGAAGACATGGAATTCCCCTGCTATGTGATGGTTCTTCATAGCTTTTTCCCTGCAAGTTCGGCATTCCTCTTTTATGTAAGTTTCCAACTCGTTTTCTGCAGCGGTGCGTACACTTCCACTCCCAAAGTCCTGCTGGAAGGGCCGCTTGTTAGAACTAGACCAATTGTTCACGTGCTTACTGCTTAAGAGGCTGATGACTTGTCTCTAATGACTGGAAGCAAAGAAAGAAGCTGTTTTGAGGTTGGGCTCGGTGGCTCACGCCTGTAATCCCAGCACTTTGCATGGATCACAAGATCAGGAGTTCAAGACCAGCCTGGCCAACATGGTGAAACCCCATCTCTACTAAAAATACAAAAATTAGCCGGGCCTGGTGGCGGGCACCTGTAATCCCAGCTACTCGGGAGATTGAGGTAGAGAATTGCTTGAACCCAGGAGGCGGAGGTTGCAGTGAGCCTAGATCCCACCATTGCTCTCCAGCCTGGGTGACAGAGTGAGACTCCTTCTCAAAAAAAAAAAAAAAAGAATGAATGAAAGAAATTAAGAAGCTGTTTTAAGGGGAAAGTCTGCTTTTGAATCCAGCCCCCACTTAGGTTTTTGGCTTAAATGAAATAGCTTCTTTCTTTGTGCGTAGCAGAAATACCCAGGAAGCCACTTCGGTTCTCTGGGTTAATGTTCTAGGTGTTTCCTCTCTGAGCCAAATAAAAGGAATCCCCAGAATTCCTAGAGGAATTTGCTCTGTAAGAGTTAACACATGCTACCCTGCTCTTTCCACATGAACGAGGGCCAAGGGCATCTTCTCCCTGACACCATCTGGAATCGCTCGGGTGACTAGCAGGCAGGCTGCCAGCATCTATGCCAGTGGGAATCAAAGGGCCTGGAAAAATCTCAGACCAAAACACTTCCCGAGAATCACCCTTACCTCGGTGTCCAAGATTTCTCTATTCGAGATTCCTATCGGCTTGAGGTGTCAGCGTTCCTGGTCGTTATGCAAACTGGTTTTCTGGAAGGGCCCTCATTTCTGAATGCCTCTGCTTTTTCCAGCAGAAGCAGCAAGTCACCTTTCTGTCACCCTCAGGTCCCAAGTCCTGAGCTCCGGTTGAGAGGAGATAGTTTGAAGAGTTCTGAAAGAGGGAGGGTCAGCCTGGGAGACTGGGCCCCTAGTGTGGGAAAAAGGTGGGAGCGCTGGGAGGAAGCTGCGTTTGGAGCACAGGTGGGTCCGCAGCCTGTGGCGGGCTCTGTCTCCCTCTGGTGGTTTCAACTTTCACAATTGTAGGCGTTCTTTGTAAGTAACTCATAGGTTCCCAACACGGGGTGAATTCTTAGTCTTTTGGCTCATGTCATTTTCTCCCAGCAACTGGGGTCTCTGCATTTTGTCCTGTTGTCATGGCAACTGGTGCTCTGCAAGCTTCGGGAGCTGAAGCTGTAGAATTGTCTCGTTAGGGAGGCTGCCCTCTGTCCCCAGCTCAATGGGGAACTTCAGACGTTGAATCATTCTAGTTCATTGACTAGCTTGCCGAGCTGACCCTGAGCAAGTTCCTTCACATCTCTCAACGAACAAAAACTATACTGTTGTTGTGAAGATTGTGTGAGATAACTTATCTGAAGTTCCTAGCGCCCCGTGACATACTATTTTAAGTGTTCGATAAATAACATTTGCCTTCCTATTGATTCAGACTCCACAGGCAGCAATTAAAAAAAAAAAAAAAAAAAAAGCACTGCTCTAAGCTGCTCTAAGTATTTCTCTTTTTCTCTCTGCAGCCTTTCCTGGAAGTTGCCATGGTTCCACGTCCCTAAACTACACCAGTGAGACACATGGCAAGTATCTCTTCCTACCTCTATTTCAACCACCAGCTTAACTCGCCTTCCCGGGTGCAGCGGAAGCTGTGGCCCTCAGGCAGGTGCGGCTTGGTGCCTCCTGTTTGGCCAACAGGAATGACTGACGCCGGATGGGGGTGGGACCAGCAGTAAGAAGCCCAGAGCAATGACCAGAGCTCCCTTTCTGGGGAGAGCGGGGCTGGAGACAGTCTATGCACTGCTGATCTCCCAAGGAGAAAGCTTCAAGGGTGAAAAGATGGTGTCCCACAGGCCTGAGGCTGCACAGATCTAGCTTTTGCCATGGAGGACAGCAGGGACAGTAAAGCTTCCCAGATCTGGCCGGGCTCAGTGGCTCACGCCTGTAATCCAAGCACTTTGGAGGCCAAGGCAGGCGCATCACCTGAGGTCGGGAGTTCAAGATCAGCCTGACCAACATGGTGAGACCCCATCTTTTTTAAAAAAAAAAGCTTCCCAGATCCCCTTTCAACCTGCCAGCTGGCATGTCACCTACCACAGGGGAAGCCAATCCTAGACCTTGCACAACTTAAGAGATTGCGAAAGTATCCTGCTAGCTGGGTGTGGACCCCAACGATAAATAGACTCATGAGTGAGCTAAGGAAAGGAACTGGCCCATCTGGAAGGAACCAGCCCGAGAAAAAGCAGGAATACATGAATGCATTCAATAAACTTGAACCAAAAAGGAACAAGAAGGTAAAATAGAATATTTGGGTGAGGGTTACACTAAAAGCCAAGACTTCCCCACTACTGGATATATCCATGTAACAAGACTGCGCTTGTACCCCTTAAATTTATATACATAAATAAAACAAAATAAAAGAGATTCTTTTTTTTTTTTTTTTTTTTTGAGACAGAGTCTCACTCTGTTGCCCAGGTCGGAGTGCAGTGGTGTGACTGCAACCTCTGCCTCCCAGGTTCAAGTGATTTTCCCACCTTAGCCTCCTGAGTAGCTGAGACTACAGGTATTTGCCACCACGCCCAGCTAATTTTTATATTTTTAGTAGAGACAGGGTTTCATCATGTTGGCCAGGCTGGTCTCAAAACTCCTGACCTCAAGTGATCCATCTTCCTCAGCCTCCCAAAGTGCTGGCATTAAAGTTGATGAGCCACTATGCCCAGCCAAAATAGAAGAGATTCTGTTACAGCATAAAATACTTTGTGGAAATAAGAAATGTTGAGTTTTTCATTTAAAATTTCAATTGATGTATTGAAGAAGAGGATAGTTGCAAGCTAAATTAGTGGCCCAGAATATTCAGTGAGAGAAAAATCTCAAAACATAAAACAGAATTATAAACAGATAGAAATATTGAAAAAACTGATAAAATACTTAAGTCTAGATTCAGACAGCTTTACCTGTAAACAGTAAAATGTCTAGAAAGATTTTTTAAAAAGAAAAGTAGAAGAGAAGCTATAATTAAACCAAACCAACAATAATAAATCCTATGTACTAAAAAAAACTGAGTATTCAAGGTGAAAGAATTTACCAAATTCCAATCTGGATTAATAAAACTCTTAAGGAATATACTGGTGAGCTGGGCACGGTGGCTCACATCTGTAATCCCAGCTTTGGCCAGGCTGGTCTTGAACTCTTGACCTAAAGTGATCTGCCTGCCTCAGCCTCCCTTAGTGCTGGGATTACAGGAATGAACCACTGCTCCCAGCTTATGTAACTGTTAAGTTAAAAGAAATATATTCAAGGCTGGGCACGGTGGCTCACGCCTGTAATCCCAGCAGTTTGGGAGGCCAAGGTGGGCAGATCACGAGGTCATGAGTTTGAGAACAGCCTGGCCAACAAGGTGAAACCTCGTCTCTACTAAAAATACAAAAATTAGCCAGGTGTGGTGGTGAGAACCTGTAATCCCAGCTACTCGGGAGGCTGAGGCAGGAGAATCACTTGAACCAGAAGGCAGAGTTTGCAGTGAGCTGAGATCATGCCATTGCACTCCAGCCTGGGGAACAACAGCAAAACTCTGTCTCAAAAAAAAAGAAAAGAAAAGAAATATATTCAAAATTACGCAAGATTTGGAGAATAAATCGTACACCTACTTCTGTTTGATGAAAATATTCCAGAAGAACTCTAATCAAACTATAAGTAAATCAGAAAGAAGACCACAAGATTGCAGTGATGGGTAATGAACTTGTGTATATGTGTGTGTGTGTGTGTGTGTGTGTGTGTGTGTGTGTGTGTGTGTGTAGTAATACTGGGTAAGGGAGCAGGAGGATAGTTATAGCATTCTTTTTTAAAATTTCTTTTTCTTTTTTTTTTTCTTTTCTTTAGCATTTCTTGTTATTTATTTATTTATTTTTGTAGAGACGGGGTTTGACCATTTTGGCCAGGTTGGTCTTGAACTCCTGATCGCATGATCCACCCACCTTGGCCTCCCAAAGTGTTGGGATTACAGGCGTGAGCCACCTCGCCCAGCCAGTTATAGCATTCTTAAGAGTTTATCTTACTGGTCAAGGAATGGAGTGCCTTGGTGAACAGAAATATTTCATACTGTGCTTTTGTTTTTCTTTTCCCAGGTAATGGTAGAGAAATATTTGTTTATATGTATCTGGTATAGGATGGAATCATTAGTTAAATGGAAAATTCCATCAGAACTTTGCATTTTTCAGGTCTGCTAAGGAATGATTGAATGACACATCCATTCCTTGCTCCATCCCCACCTCCGATTTCCACATCCATACACTGGAAATTCTTGATTTCTTTAGCCAAGGACACAGAAGCTTCACAAATTAAAGATATCATGCAGAACCAAAAGAGATGTGTTTTTTGGTGCTGCTAGAATCTTGCCTGATTTGAGAGGTTTAATTCTAGGGTGTTTAACAGCCCTGTATTTTTAGGACTTGCATTCTGTTCAGGAAAAATTTATACAAATGACCTTAATACTTCTATGTAATGAATGGATACAAACATGAGGGGCTGCTTGGTGTGTGTGTGTATGTGTGTGTGTGTGTGTGTGTGTGTGTGTGCACGGCAATCTGTCTTTTATTGGCATATTTATGACATTAATGTTTAATAAAAGTATTGACCTATTTAGGTTTAAATGTACCATCTAACCAGTTATAAGAGTTTTTAAATTTTAATTTGTTTTTATTTTATTTCATTTTTTTTTAGAGACGGGGTCTCCCTCTGTCATTCAGGCTGGAGTGCAGTGGCATGATTATGGTTCACTGCAGCCTCAAACTCCTAGGCTTAAATAATCCTCCTGCCTGAATCCCTGAGTAGCTGGGACCACAGGCATGTGCCACCATGCCTGGCCAATTTTACAACTTTTTGTAGAGTTGGGGTCTTGCTATGCTGCCCAAACTGGTTTCTTACTTCTGGCCTCAAGCATTTTTTCTGCCTGGGCTTCCTAAAGCCCTGGAATTACAGGCCAGGCTCAGTGACTCACGCCTGTTATCCCAGCACTCTGAAAGGCCAAGGCAGGCAGATCACTTGAGGCCAGGAGTTCGAGACGAGCCTGACCAACATGGTGAAACCCTGTCTCTACTAAAAATACAGAATTAGCCAGGTGTGGTGGCACTTGCCTATAAGCCTGTAATCCCAGCTATTTGGAACGCTGAGGCAGGAGAATTACTTGAACCCGGGAGGCAGAGGTTTCAGTGAGCCGCGATTGCACCACTGCACTCCAGCCTGGACAAGAGGAAAACTCTGTCTCAAAAACAAATAAATAAATAAACCAACCAAAGCACTGGGATTACAGACACGAGCGACAGAGCCTGACCTAATTTTATTTTTAATTGACAAGTAATACTTGTATATATTCATGGGGTACAATATGATGATTTGAAGCATGTTGGCAGTGTGGACTGATTAAATCAAGCTAGTGAACATATCTATCACCTCACATACTGTCATTCCTTTTTTTTTTTGAGATGGAGTCTCACTATTGCCCAGACAGGAGTGCAGTGGTTTGATCTCGGCTCACTGCAAACTGCAACCTTGAGCGATTCTCTCACCTCAGCCTCCCGAGTAGCTGGGACTACAGGCACGTGCCACCACGCCCGGCTACTTTTTGTTTTTTTAGTAAAGACAGGATTTTACCATGTTGGCCAGGCTGGTCTTGAACTCCTGACCTCGTGATCCGCCCTCCTCAGCCTTCCAAAGTGCTGGGATTATAGGTGTGAGCCACTGTGCCGGGCCTCATACTGTCATTTCTTTGTGATGAGAACTGTTTTTTTCTTTTTCTGTTTTTTTTTTTTTTTTTGAGACAGAGTCTCACTCTGCTGCCCAGGCTGGAGTACAGTGGTGCTACCTAGACTCACTCTGATCTCCGCCTCCCAGGTTCAAGCGATCCTTCCACCTCAGCTTCCCGAGTAGCTGGGATTACAGGCACGTGCCATCATACCTAGCTAATTTTTATATTTTTAGTAGAGACGGGGTTTCACTATGTTGTCCAGGCTGGTCTTGAACTCCTGACCTCAAGCGATCTGCCTATCTTGGCCTCCCAAAGTGCTGGGATTACAGGTGTGTGCCCAGCTCTTTGTGGTGAGAACATTTAAAATCTAATTTTGGGAGTCTGCTGTTTCTTCAGGCAAATTTAGAGCTAGGCAGGCCACATCTCTGGAGTGGGAGTAGGGGTCAGGGTCAGTCTGTCAGCATCCATCTTCCCAGCTGGAAAGCAGCTTGCTGGCCAGTCTCCAAAATAATAAGTAGGAAAGGTGAAATAGAGAAGGATGTGATCACATCAGCAAAAAAAAAAAAAAAAAAAGGGCCAAGCATGGTGGCTCACGCCTATAATCCCAGCAATGTGGGAGGCCGAGGAGGGTGGATCACTCAAGGTCAGGAGTTCAAGACCAGCCTGGACAACATGGTGAAACACCATCTCCACTAAAAATGCAAAAATTAGCTGAGTATGGCGGCGCATGCCTGTAATCCCAGCTCCTCGGGAGGCTGAGGCCGGAGAATGTCTTGAACCCAGGAGGCAGAGGTTGCAGTGAGCCGAAATTGAGCCATTGAACTCCAGCCTGGGGGACAAGAATGAGACTTCATCTTAAAAAAAAAAAAAAAGAGGAAATGCCAGTGTAAAATAAATGAAATAAATGGTAAAGAAGTAATATTACTAACAATATTAGTAATATCGTTGCTAGTGAATACACTGCATATTTGCATATTATATAGTCATGCATTATATGTAGATATATTTATCATCTTGCTAAACTCTCTCCTTTATATATTCAGTCTTCTAGGAGAGGATTCATACAATCACAAAATAATTGTAGTTTTATTTCCTTCCTTTCAGGCCTTTGACTTGAATTTATTTTTCTTGTGTCAGCCGGAATGTATGGACAGACACGGTGATACGGGCCATCTTTGTCTTCTTCCTGATTTTAAAGAATACTAACTTTTTTTTTTGAGATGGAATCTTGCTCTGTCACCCAGGCTGGAGTGCAGTGGCTTGATCTCGGCTCACTGTAACCTCCACCTCCCGAGTTCAAGCCATTCTCCTGCCTCAGCCTCCTAAGTAGCTGGGATTACAGGTGTGTGCCACCACACCTGGCTAATTTTTGTATTTTTAGTAGAGACGGAATTTCACCATGTTGGTCAGGCTGGTCTCGAACTCCTGAACTCATGATCTGCTAGCCTCGACCTCCCAAAATGCTGGGATTACAGGCATGAGCCACCATGCCCAGCTGGATACTAATTTTTTTAATGGGTTTATTTATTTATTTATTTATTTATTTTTGAGGCAGAGTTTTGCTCTTGTTGCCCAGGCTGGAGTCCAATGGTGTGATCTCGGCTCACTGTAACCTCTGCCTCCCGGGTTCGAGTGATTCTCCTGCCTCAGCCTCCCGAGTAGCTGGGATTACAGGCATGTGCCACCACTCCCAGCTAATTTTGTATTTTTAGTAGAGACGGTTTCTCCATGTTGGTCAGGCTGGTCTCAAACGCCCGACCTCAGGTGATCCGCCCGCCAGCCTCAGCCTCCCAAAGTGCTGGGATTGCAGGCATAAGCCACTGCAGCCAGCTTTAATGGAATTTATATAGGCCTCATGAAATGAGTTGGGAAGTAGTCTTTTTTTCTCTACTCTCTAGAAAAATCTATAAAATTAGAATGACATTTTCCAAAGAAGTTGACTTGCCTATGAAACTAACTGGGCTTAGGGTTTTCTTTGTAGGAAAAGAGCCCATTTCTGACATCCATCATATTGTTTAGCAAGCCACTAATTTTACAAATGATAACCTATTTATGACATTCATTTTGCTACTAAAACCCAACTCCTATTGATCAACATATGTACAGTGAAGCCTTTGTGGTAGCTGACTGCTGTGCGGCCTTAAGCTGAAATGTTAGCTGAGCACTGTTGAAGAGCGAGTTCCTGATTAAAAACATTGACTTCCCTTAAGTGTATCTTAAACGAACACACATACACACACACACACACACACACACACACACAGAGGCATGCACACAGACATACATCACATTATCCTTGCCAAAGTACCTTAAAGAACTTACAGTATTTTAAACAAAATTAATCTCCATGCGTTGATGTTTTAAAATCTATTTTTGGGTTCCTGGGCTGACTTCTTTTTGACACCAAATTAGCATCAAATCATTTGCTTCTTGACTTGCTGAAACACGAATACCTGGAAAGAAGAGCTCTCTGTGAAGCAGAGATTAGCTCCATGGGAATGAGGAAGGAAGGCGTCTACAGCAAGCCTGAGCAGGCTCCGTAGCTTCAGTCCTCAGGATTGAGTCCTTGAAAAACAGATTGAACTCTTGCTCCCAAAGATAAGATCATTTTTTGGAGGAAATGTCAAAATTTAAGAAATCAGAATAAATCCTTTCTTAACCATTCCTTCATTCACATAGCAGTTACTGGATGTCACCCAGGTGCAAGGCACCATGATGGGTACCACGGATACAAAGAGTTACTTGCCCTCAAGTAACTCACAATCTAGATAGGATTAAATAGAGAATTAGCCGGGTGTGGTGGCTCACACCCGTAATCCCAGCACTTTGAGATGGGGAGGTGGGCGCATCACTTGAGGCCAGGAGTTTGAGACCAGCCTGGCCAACATGGTGAAACCCCAGCTCTCCTAAAAATACAAAAATTAGCTGGGCATGGTGGCACAGGCCTGTAATTCCAGATACTCAGGAGGCTGAGGCAGGAGAATTGCTTTGAACCGGGACCCGGGAGGCAGAGGTTGCAGTGAGCGGAGATAGTGCCACAGCACTCCAGCCTGGGCTACAGAGTGAGACCCTGTCTCAAAAAAAAAAAAAAAAAAAGTAATGTCCAACACAAAATCACATCTCATTTTTTTTTGAGATGGAGTTTCACTCTTGTTGCACAGGCTGGAGTGCAATGTTGCGATCTCAGCTCACTGCAACCTCTGCCTCCCAGGTTCAAGAGAGTCTCAGCCTCCTGAATAGCTGGAATTACAGGAGTCCACCATGCCCGGTTAATTTTTTGTATTTTTAGTAGAGATGGGGTTTCACCATGTTAGTCAGGCTGGTCTCGAATGCCTGACCTCAGGTGATCCACCCACCTCAGCCTCCCAGAGTGCTGGGATTACAGAGGTGAGCCACCGCGCCCAGCCTCCAATTTACTGCTTGAGGGAACAAGGCCAAATAATGAGAATCAGTATCAGCAGACAGTGGGGACAGACTCACAGCTACTCCTGATAGTGCAACTACTAGACAGACTGTAAAATCACTATGCTGATTATGTTCATGGAGATGGAAATCAACATTTTCAGGAAGGAACTATAACTACAAAAAGTTATATTGGGCTGTGCATGGTGGCTCAGGCCTATAATCCCAGTAATTTTGGAGGCTAAGGCAGGAGGATCACTTAATCCCAGGTGTTCAAGGCCAGCCTAAGCAACATAGACCCTGTCTCTACAAAAAAACAATTTTTTTTTTTTTTGAGACAGAGTCTCACTCTGTCATCCAGGCTGGAGTGCAGTGGCACAATCTCAACTCACTGCAACCTCCACCTCCCAGGTTCAAGCAATTCTTGTGTCTCAGCCTCCCGAGTAGCTGGGATTACAGGCTTATACCACCATGCCTGGCTAATTTTTGTATTTTTAGTACAGACAGCATTTTACCATGTTGGCCAGGCTGGTCTCAAACTCCCAACCTTAAGTGATCTGCCTGCCTCAGCCTCCCAAAGTGCTGAGATTACAGGCATGCCTCACCAGACCTGGCTAACTCCAGGTCTAACTGCTAACACCTGGCAGTCGCTAACTCCAGGGCTGAAATAGAGCACTTTAGCCCATGGCCAGGGCTCAGAGTCTGCCCCTATTCAGAGGCCATGGACAGCTCTGGCTCGCTGGAAGGCAGAGAAGTTACTGTGCTGCTGCACTGGTGGAACTGCTGGAAATCTGCCTGAGGTTTGGATGTGTCCCCACCCAAATCTCATCTTGAATTCCCACATGTTGTTGGAGCGACCCAGTGGGAGGTAACTGAATCATGGGGGCGGGTCTTTCCCATGCTGTTCTTGTGAAAGTAAGTCTCATGAGATCTGGTGGTTTTAAAAAGAGGAGTTCCCCCGCACAAGCCCTCTTCTCTTGTCTGCTGCCATGTGAGACGTGCCTTTCACCTTCCGCTATGACTGTGAGGTCTCCCTAGCCACGTGGAACTGTAAGTCCATTAAATTTCTTTCTTTTGTAAATTGTCCCATCTGGGGTATGTCTTTTTCAGCAGCATGAAAACAGACGAATACCCCATCCTTTAGGGTGCAGGGGAAAGCTGTCCACAGGGAAGGGCATCACTAGAAATTAGATGCTGTACTACAAAAGTGCCAGGGCAGAGAGTCCTGGGCACACTGCTGGAGCTGGGTGCGGAGGAGGCTGCACTCAATGCAGAAGCCTGCACAGGAAAAGCTGTGCACTCTGCAAGAGCCCGCCCAGCCGAGCACACTAGGACCTTCACCTGCAGTGTCTGTCCAGCACTCTACTGAGAAAGCCTTGGTGTCCTCTAGCATGGGAAAAAAATACTTAAAGGACGAGATCCATTTTCACAGATCATCTAAAAGGGTAAATTTTTGTTTTGTTCTGTCTTATTTTTGCGACAGAGTTTCACTCTTATTGCCCAGGTGGGAGTACAATGGCGTGATCTCGGCCCACTGCAACCTCTGCCTCCCAGGTTCAAGTGATTCTCCTGCCTCAGCCTCCAGAGTAGCTGGGATTATAGGCACCCGCCACCACACCTGGCTAGTTTTTGTATTTTAGTAGAGATGGGGTTTCACCACATTGGCCAGGCTGGTCTTGAACTCTGGACCTTGGGTGATCCACCCACCGTGGCCTCCCAAATTATAGGCCTGAGCCACTGCACCTCCTGAGTTCAAGTGATTCCCCTGCCTCAGCCTCCCCAGTAGCTGAGGTTACAAGTGCCTGCCACCATGCCCAGTTAATTTTTGTATTTTTAGTAGAGATGGGGTTTTAACCATGTTAGCCAGGCTGGCCTTGAATTTCTGACCTCAGATGATCCGCCTGCATGGGCCTCTCCCAAAGTGCTGGGATTACAGGCATGAGCCACTGTGCCTGGCCTAAAAGGGTGAATTTGGAGGCAAGAGGCAATACAGCAATAACTAGCACAAGAAATTAGAAGAAATGATAGAAATGAAAAATAAGATAAAAAGGCTTATTCTTCTAAGCATCGAGACTTATAAAATTGTGATGGTCTAACAATCAGCAATAGAATAGAGGGCCCAGACACAGATCCTTAAATACATGAACATTGATTTTTTTTTTTTTTTTTTGAGACAGAGTCTCGCCCTGTCGCCGAGGCTGGAGTGCAATGGCCCAACCTTGGCTCACTGCAACCTCTGCCCGCAACATTCAAGCAATTCTCCTGCCTCAGCCTCCCGAGTAGCTGACACTACAGGTGCATGCCACCATGCCCGACTAATTTTTTCTATCTTTAGTAGAGATGAGGTTTCACCATGTTGTCCAGGCTGGTCTTGAACTCCTGACCTTGTGATCCACCTGCCTCAGCCTCCTAAAGTGCTGGGATTACAGGCGTGAGCCACCACGCCCAGCTGAAGATTGATTCTTGACAGAAGTGTCACTGCAAAAAAGTGGGGAAAAGATGTACTTTAAAATAAATGATCCCGGATCATTTATTTTAAAGAAGTAAAACAACAAAACTTGTCCCTGACCTAACACCATGCATAAAGTCAGTCCTAGAGAGGTTGTAGAAAAAAATGTGATAAGCAGAAAAATAAAGCTTTTAGAGGATGATGTAGAATTTCATGATCTTGCATTAATGCTATTTTTTAAAGAGATCAATACATGTGCCTACATTAAAATTAAAGACGTCTGCTCATGAAAAGACACTGTGAGCAAAATAAGGCCTGCCAGCCACAAACTGGGAAAAGATACTTACAACAGGTGTAATTGACAAAGGGGTTATGCCGAGAATATTGAAAGAATTGCTACAAATCATTAAGAAAAGGACAGATAACCCAACTGAAAATTTGGGAAGAGATTGAGTTTTACAAAAGCAGAAGTCCAGATGGTCAATAAACATATGAAATGATGCACAACTTCATTAGTAATTAGGGAAATGAAAATTTAAATCACAGTGAAATACCACTACCCACTCACCAGAATGGTTAGAATTTTAAAAACAGGCTATTTGAGGAATGAAGCAACTGAAAATTTCGTGCATTACTGGTGGGAGTTAGTTGGAACGGTCTCTTTAGGAAACAGTGTGGCACTGTCTTCTAAAGTTGAAAATTTGCATACCCTGTGACTCAGCAATTCTACTCTTAGATATATACTCCCCCAAAACATGCTCATAGCAATGAAAAGAGTTGTATAAGAATGTACATAGGGCCGGGCGTGGTGGCTCACGCCTCTAATCTCAGCACTTTGGGAGGCCAAGGCGGGTGGATCACAAGGTCAGGACATCGAGACCATCCTGGCTGTGGTGAAACCCCGTCTCTACTAAAATACAAAAAATTAGCCGGGCATGGTGGTGTACACCTGTAGTCCCAGCTACTCAGGAGGCTCAGACAGGGGAATCGCTTGAACCCGGGAGATGGACATTGCAGTGAGCTGAGATCAGGCTACTGCACTCCAGCCTGGTGACAGAGCAAGACTCCGTCTCAAAAAAAAAAAAAAAAAAAAGAATGTACATAGGCCAGGTGCACAGGTGCAGTGGCTCACACCTGTAATCCCAACACTCTGGGAGGCCATGACTTGGAGTGCAGGAGTTCAAGACCAGCCTGGGCAACATAGCGAGACCCCCCCTCTCTACAAAAAACTTAAAAATTAGCTTAGTGTCATGCCACTTACCTGTAGTCCCAGCTATTTAGGAGGCTGAGGTAGGAAGGTCACTTGAGCCCAGGAGTTTGAAGTCACAGTGAGCTATCATGGTGCCACTGTACTCTAGCCTGGGCAACAGAACAAAACCCTATCTCTAAAGAAAAACAATTAATAAAGATAAATTTAGGAACACATTTAAAAATAAAAGAATATACATAGCAGCATTATTTGAAATATCCCAAGACTGGAAAGAACTCACATGTCCACCAACGGCAGAATGGATATGGATAAGTGGTGCAAAGAAAATTGTATTCATCAGAAGCAATCAAGATAAACTCCCATTACGTGCAGCAACGTGGGTGAATGGGCTCCAGACACACCGAAAACCACAGGAGGAGCCTCAGGTGAGCTGAAGAAAAGTGAACACCCTCGCAGAGAAGCACGTACTTGGAGATGCCTTTGTTTCCAGCTCCCAAACCTGCAATCCTGTCAGCTTCCGCCTGACCCACGCCACCTCCTCTTTCTTGCAATAGCCTGGCCAATGTGGTGAAACTCCATCTCTACTAAAAATACAAAAATTAGCTGTGTGTGGTGTCATGTGCCTATTATCCCAGCTACTCAGGAGGCTGAGGCAGGAGAATTGCTTGACCCCAGGAAGCAGAGGCTGTGGTGAGCTGAGATCGCACCACTGCACTCCAGACTGGGCAACAGAGCGAGACTCTGTCCCAAAAAAAAAATAATTTTTAATGTTTTAGTTTCTTTAGAGATGGTCTCGCTCTGTCACCCAGGTTGGAGTGTAGTGATGTGATCATAGCTCACTGCAGCCTCAAACTCCTGGCCTCAAGTGATCCTCCTCCCTCAGCCTCCTGAGTAGCTGGGACCACAGGTGCACACTGGGCTAATTTTTAAAATATTTTTGTAGAGACAGGAGTCACGCAATGTTGCCCAGGCCAGTCTTAAACTCCTGGTCTCAAGTGATCCTCCTGCCTTGGCCTCCCAAAGTGCTGGGTTTACAGGCATGAGCCACTGTGCCTGGCCCTAGAATCTAGAATGCATCTTGTGGAACTTCTCTTTCCTCTTAATTGGTCCTTCATGTCTCAGTTCAGAAGGTACAATCTGGGAAGAACAAAGGTTTACCTTAGTTTCTGATGGCTCAAGGTGACACCCAGAACATTGGACCTCTACTCAGGCCAGGATCGGCCTTAGAACACCCTCTCAATGCAGTGCTCCTCCTCATCCCCTTCCTCCACCTCTGTTTTGAGAGACACTCAGCTAGAAAGAGTTGCTTTGAGGCTAAGCTCTGGGAGCTCCTGACAGTGGCAGCCTGGCCTGTGGTCACTGTAGGCCGCTACATGTGGTGAAAGTTGATAGTAAGGGCTCAGGGAGCCAGGCTCAAAGGCTCACGCCTGTAAAGCCAGCACTTTGGGAGGCTGAGGTGGGAGGATGGCTTGAGCTCAGGAGTTTAAGACCAGCCTGGGCAATATAGTGAGACCCATCTCCACAAAAATTAAGAAATTTAGCCAGGCATAGTGGCATACACCTGTGGTCCTAGTTACTCAGGAGCCTAAGGCAGGAAGATCGCTTGAGTCCAGGAGTTTAACACTGCACTCCAGCCTGGGTGACAAAGCAAGACCGTGTATTTAAAAACAGCAACAACAAACACACACTCAGAGAAGGTAAGAGGAGGAGGTGTGGTTCTTATTCTGGAAGGAGATGGTGGGATTTCACTATTTCAGAAACCTTCTGAGTTCTCTAACCCAGTGGGTTAAGAGTCTGACTTCATGCACTCCCTTCCATGCTGTTCGGGTTCTACCAGCATCTGAGGTCTCTGCTTCTGGGTGGAGGCCCTCACAATCCTGAGGACCACAGCACACAGCCGGGGCCTGAGACTAGGGCATCAGCCTCTCTCCTGTGCCCGAGGTCACGGCCTTCTCACCAACCCTACCCTTGTCGGTCCTTCCTGCCTTCAGGGTCTTCTCATGGTTTTACTCAATTTCCCCAACTAAACCCCTGTGCCCGCCTGATTCTTTATTTCACCAACCTTCTTGGCTCTGAATTTGGGTTTTCCGGGGAGTGCTCATTTGAATTTGACAAACATTCCTTGAGCTTCCAAGACAGGTGTGGCGTCAGCCTCGAGGAGGCTTTAACTTTGTAGTAAAAATCAGCTGGCTGGGCGCATCGGCTCATGCCTGTAATCCCAACGCTTTGGGAGGCTGAGGCAGGCGGATCACCTGCAGTCAGGGGTTTGAGACCAGCCTGGCCAACATGATGAAACCCCATCTCTACTAAAAATAAAAGAATTTAGCTGAGTGTGGTGGCACGTGCCTATAATCCCAGCTACTCGGGAGGCTGAGGCAGGAGAATTGCTTGGACCAGGGAGGCAGAGGTTGCAGTGAGCCAAGATCATGCCACTGTACTCCAGCCTGGGCGACAAAACGAGACTCTCTCTAAAAAAAAAAAAAAAAAAATTCAGCCACTTCCACAAAAAGTGCAATGCAGAATATGGTGAGTGTTTCCACAGATGGAGAAGCAACTCACTAGGAGATTCGTTACAAAAGTGGAGTAGTGGGAAGCAGGGGAAGGCAGGCTCCTCAAGGCTTTCTTTAGAGATGTGGCGTTGGGTTGGGCCTGAAGGGCAGAGTTGCTTTCAGAAGCCCAGGTGTGGGGAGAAGGACAGAGACGAAGAGACAGCATGCCCAGAAAATCACTGAACTCCAATCCGATTCCAATCTGGTTCAAGTGCTGGTAGAGAAGGAGAGAGATAACAAAGCAGGTTGAAGCGATGTCATTGAGTGTCCCCATGCCAAGCCCCGAAGCTCCCATCTTTGTAGATAAAGGGGAGCCAGTGAGGAATCTTGAGCCCAGGCTTCCGTGTGTGAGCCATTTTGATCCCCACTCAGTCACAATTCTGTATCTGCAGCCTCCTAAGAACCCTCCATCCCTACAACCTTAGTTCATGCCACCATCTTTTTTTTTTTTTAAAGATGGGGTTTCGCCATGTTGGTCAGGCTGGTCTTGAACTCCTGACCTCAGGTGATCCACCCGCCTTGGACTCCAAAGTGCTTGGATTACAAGCGTGAGCCACCACGCCCAGCCTTAGGCCATCATCTTGTCTCACCGGGTTACATGCGGCAGTCCTGTAACAAATTCTCCAATCTCCAGACTCCCTTCCACCTCCTCCGCTCCTCCAGACTTGGTCGTGTCAAAGTGCAAATCCAATCATGTCAATTTCCTGTTTTGGAACTTTCAAGAGCTTCATGCTACCCTCAGGATTAAGCCTAAATTCCTTTTATATTACACACCTGGCCCTTCCCAGCTCCACTACACTAAACCGTCTCTACTTCTGCAGTCCCTTCTGCAGGAATGGCCCTCCACCCATCACCTGGCGACCGCGACCCAGCTCTGGGCGCTCCCCCAGGGGCCTCTCTGACTCGCACCTCCTCCTGGGGCTTCTTCGGCCCACTGTGCTTCCCGCTGTCTGTCCTGGCATCTATGGCAGTGTTGAAATGGCCAGTTCTTTGATTTTCCTCTGCTCTCGGTTATATTTATTTATTTATTTATTTAGAGATGGCGTTTCGCTCTTGCCCAGGCTGGAGTGCAATGGAACGATCTCGGCTCACTGCACCCTCTTCCTCCCAGTTCCAGCGATTCTCCTGCCTCAGCCTCCCGAGTAGCTGGGATCACATAGGCATCCATGCCCGGCTAATTTTGTAATTTGTGTAGAGACAGGGTTTCTCCATGTTGGTCAGGCTGGTCTCGAACTCAGGTGATCCACCTGCCTTGGCCTCCCAAAGTGCTGGGATTATAGGCCTGAGCCACTGCGCCCAGCCTATTTATTTTTTTTGAGACAGAGTCTTGCTCTGTCACCCAGTCTGAAATGCGGTCCTGGCGCACTGCAACCTCCGCCTCCTGGGTTCAAGTGATTCTTCTGATTCAGCCTTCTGAGCAGCTGGGATTACAGGCGTGCGCCGCCATGCCCAGCCTGGTTTTATTTTAGTGTCTGTGTTTTCAGAGCAGGAATTAGGAGCTCAAAAAAAAGGGTCCTCAACAGGATAGATAAAACACCCACTTCCTCAGCTGACCTCTCCTGACTCACATCAGTCCCACACCCGCTGGACCAATTTGCTTCTGTTTCTTTCTTCTCTGCGTCCCATTTTTTTTTTTCCTGAGACAGGGTCTCATTCTGTTGCCCAGGCTGGAGCACAGTGGCACCATCGTGACCCACTACAGGCTTGGCCTCCTGGACTAAAGCAATCCTCCCACTTCATCCCCCGAGAATCACAGGTGTGCGCCACCATGCCCAGTTATTTTTTTATCTTTCAAAGAGACAGGTCTCACTATGTTGCCCAGGCTGGTCTTGAACTCCTGAGCTCAAGGGATTCTCCTGCCTCGGCCTCCCAAATTCCTGAGATTGCAGGTGTGAGCCACCTCACCTGGCCCCATGGTCTTTCTATCCCTAGTTCTGCCGCAAGAGGTGACTGTGGTATAGCAGAAAGAGTCCACATAAAATCATTTACAAACAAAGCCTGGAGTGAAACAGCAAATGTTTAACAGCAGTGGCTTTTGGGGAGTAGGATAAGAGATGATATTTGTTTGTTTGTTTTTTGAGATGGAGTCTTACTCTGTCACCCAGAATGGAGTGCCATGGCGTGGTCTCGACTCACTGTAACCTCCGCCTCCAAGGTTCAGGTGATTCTCCCGCCTCAACCTCCTGAGTAGCTGGGACTACAGGCACGTGCCACCACACCTGGCTAATTTTTGTATTTTTAGTAGAGACCGAGTTTCACTATGTTGGCCAGGCTGGACTCGAGCTCCTGATCTGGTGATCCACCTGCCTTGGCCTCCCAAAGTGTCAGGATTACAGGCGTGAGCCACTGCACTTGGCCAAGAGACAATAGTTTATTATTCCCACCTTTTTTTTTGTATTAAATTTACTATATTTTCTAATGGGAAATACTTTTTTGGTTTTTTTGGTAAGAAAGAGCAGGCCGGGTGCTGTGGCTCATACCTATAATCCCCACATTTTGAGAAGCCAGGAGCCCAGGAGTTTGAGACTGTCCTGGGCAAACCTTGTCTGTAAAGAAAATGAGCTTGGCACAGTGGCACATGCCTGTCGTCATAGGGACCCTGCTCAGGAGGCTGAGGCAGGAGGATTGCTTGAGCCCAGGAATTGAAGGTTACAGTGGGTTACGATTGTGCCACTGCACTCCAGCTTGGATAACACAGAGGGACCCTGTCTCTAAAATAATAGGAGCAATAGTAATAAAAGAGCCCTACATCAGACTGAAAGAGCTTGATTGAAGTGAGAATAGCAGAATAGTGTGTATCGTAAGTATCATCTGTCTAAAAGAAGAAAAGCAGAAAAATACTTATTTATAAAATCTCTCGGGTCAGGCATGGTAGCTCACCCCTGTAATCCCAGCACTTTGGGAGGCTGAGGCGGGCAGATCACCTGAGGTCAGGAGTTCCACACCAGCCTGGCCAACATGGTGAAACCCTGTCTCTACTAAAAATACAAAAAGTAGCTGGGCGTGGTGACAGGTGCCTGTAATCCCAGCTACTCGGGAGGCTGAGGCAAAAGAATCGCTTGAACCTGGGAGGCGGAGGTTGGCAGTGAGCCAAGATCACGCCACTGCACTCCAGCCTGGGTAACAGTGCAAGACTTTGTCTCAAAAAACAAACAAAAAGTGTTGAGTTTGAATTATAACCCACTAGACACTTTCCCCATCTGTAAAATGGAGAACACAGTACCTATTTCAGACAGTCTTTGCAAGAAGTGAGTGGCATGTGAGTGGCTTTGGTGGCCCTCTGTGGCACTCCACAGAGGTAAGGGCTTGTCCTCTGGCCTCCCGATTCCCCCTGGCCCTCCCTCCTTCTCACCCTGTCTTGCCCTCCAAATGAAGCTGTCAAGGCCAAACGGTATGCCTGCCAAGATGGCCCCGCTGGAATCCCCCCTTGGCTCTCCGCCTGTTGGAACACAGCTAATATAGCACAGAGGAAAAGCCACACTTCAAGGATCTAGACATTTCAAAGCAGCCAAGCAGCTCGGTTTGTTTTCTCAGGCTCTCCGCTTGCCAGCTAGTTCCACACATTAGAAATATTTTGGGTCGGCTCTACAGTTCTCAACCATAGCACATTCGTCTTGTTTCATGACTACTTCCTTATAATAGCTCTGGGAAAAACTGCACTGGACCTAGTCCCAAACCACGCTGCTGGCATCCCAGGCTGCATTCAACGTGGTGCCTTCGGGTAGTAATTAGAAGTTGAAAACTCCTGCGACTTCCTCGGGTTTGGTCTGGAGCCACGGGTGGCTGTTTGGGTTGAGTTTCTAGCGGGTTGTCATCACCAGGACCTTCAAAGTGCTTGAGGCAGGAAAAGAGAAGCTTAATTTATCATGTTTCTGCTGGTTCCAATAACCCTGCTCCTCTCTGCAGCCTTTTTTCCTCCTCGATGTGGATATTTAATTGAGTGTTGATGCAAAATGTGATGCTGGAGGAGGTGCTTGCTTTCTTTTCTTTTCTTTCTTTCTTTTTTTTTTGAGACGGAGTTTCACACTGTCGCCCAGGCTGGAGAGCAGTGGTGCAATCTTGGCTCACTGCAACCTCCGCCTCCTGGGTTCAAGTGATTCTCCTGCCTCAGCCTCCCGAGTACCTGGGATTATAGGCGCCCACCACCACGCCCAGCTAATTTTTTGTATTTTTAGTAGAGATGGGGTTTCACTATATTGGCCAGGCTGGTCTCAAACTCCTGAGCTCGTGATCCGCCCGCCTCAGCCTCCCAAAGTGCTGGGATTACAGGCGTGAGCCACCGCGCCTGGCCAAGGGGCTTTCTTTGTTGCCTGGGATAGGGTTGCCAGATTTGGAAATGAAAATGCAGGATACCCAGTTAGATCAGATTTCCATGTGTGAAGAATTTTTTAGTGTAAGTGTGTCCCATGCAATTCTTAGGACATACATTGAGATTATTTTTTGTTTTAGTATACAAATATATCTCACACAATATTTGTCTTATTGGTGATTTGATTGATTTGGGTCTTTTTTTTTTTTTTTTTTTTTGAGATGGAGTCTTGCTCTGTCACCCAGGCTGGCTTGCAGTAGCACGATCTTGGCTCACTGCAACCTCCACCTCCCAGGTTCAAGTGATTCTCTTGCCTCAGCCTCCCAGGTAGCCGAGATTACAGGCACACAACACATGCCTGGCTAATTTTTTTTTTTTTTTATTTTTTTATTTTTTTATTTATTTATTTTTTTAATAAAGACGGGGTTTCACCATGTTGGTCAGGGTGGTCTTGAACTCCCGACCTCAGGTGATCCGCCCGCCTTGGCCTCCAAAGTGCTTGGATTACAGGCGTGAGCCACCACGCCCGGCCAAAGACTTTTTTTTTTTTTTTTTTTTTTTTTTTTTTTGAGACGAAGTCTTGCTCTGCCGCCAGACTGGAGTGCAGTGGCGAAATCTCGGCTCACTGCAACTTCCGCCTCCTGGGTTCAAGCGATTCTTCCGCCTCAGCCTCCTGAGTAGCTGGG
>CAUYQU010062221.1:0-42344 GCA_963574635.1 Cheracebus regulus | reverse complement strand
ATTAAGAACTGATTTTCACAACTGCAAGAATGAAAACATGCATAACAAGACAAAAGATTTTGAGAAATGTTATTTAGTAGGTCCTGAAACAAGATGCCTATTTTCTTGGAGGCTTGGCTCATGGGGCAGTGCCACTAAGCGAGAGAGAGAATATATGATGCTGGTTTATCATGATCTATTGAACCAGCTTATGGTTCAATCTACTTAGAGTATAGATTTAAAAATTGCAGCTGAGTCTGGCTCTTTGCTGAGTGGGTGCAGCAGAAGAAAAGCACTTAAATTTTTTGCTATCTTTTTCCCTTTTTTCTAGTTCAATGGCTGAATCTGAAGAAAATGAGATTACGAAGAGACAATTTTTTTTTAATAGAGAAATACAGAAGTTGAAGGTGTCTGTGAAGGTTAAAGGATCTAACATGTATATGAAGCGTTGCTTGAGAAAATAACCCTGGCAAGAAATGGTGTTGGAAAGCTAAATAAAAGAAACAAACAAATAACTTTTTGATTTATAAGGTTTAGTAGTTTCAAGTGATGATAGGCTATGCACAACCCTAAAAGAAAAGCAGAAGTCTTGATAACGTATTAATGGATTAATTGACAACATTTACTCTCTGCTTACTGTACATCCACTATTTGGCAGGGAATATGTCCAGAACCAGAAAGTCCTGGATGAGCAATGACTAAACGTTCTTAGATTAGTATTTTAAGTGTGTGTGCCACATCAGTGATGGAATCTTTCAAGATGATGACAGATATTTTTCAAAAGTCTTCAATCCATAAGTTTGAGTGATATGATAATGGAGATGAATATAAAAGAGAAAAGGATGATAGTATAAATAGACTGCATGAGGCTCAAAGGAACGCAAACTTTCAAAGTCACTCGATGAGTATTGATTGGGTGTAGTTTCAGCTGATGTGGTATCTTAGCCCTGAATTGTCTTGTGTAGAAGTGAGCTGTGGAGTCAATGGGGTGTCTCCTCCCTCCTCCAGAGACTGACTGCTATGTGTCTGCTACACATCTAGCCACTCAGATATTAAATTATAAATTATCTTAAATTCCATGTATTGAAAAGATTTGAAATTATTCCTAAACATATACATTTTTGGTTGATTTTCCAAATTGTTTTAATAAGGAAAACTCAAACATACTTCCAGACATGACCTTCTGACCTTTGTTTTCAATGATTTGTGAATTGAAATTGATTGTAGCAATGCTGTAGCACAATAGCTGACACTTTACCCTGACAGCTTTTTCTATGCCACAAGCAGATTTAACATCTTCTTCCTTGGGTTTCTAATAAGATATCATCACTTTTGAGTCTTAGGATACTCTGCATTTAGAATACTCTGTCTTTAATAGAATAATTTGTGTTTCCCTATTCTCCATGATCACTCTACCAGCTCACTCCTCACACAGGATAACTCTAAACATCTTGATGGCAAGGATTGTATTTGTCTTGATGGCAAGGCTGAGATCTTTGAATCTCTGCCTACAGTAACTCAAATAACATCTATTATATAGATCTTTACATTAAATTTTAAAAAGAAAAAATAAAAGAAACTCACATTTTGGCAATATTGTATATGATTTTTCTAATCATTCTTAATATTCAGTGATAAAATATTTAAAAAAAATATTTGTATAACATGTTGAGTAGTTTGCGATTTATCCTGTACAATTTCATTAAACTCTTGATTTGATAACAGGTGACCAGAGTAATTCCTTTAGAAAATCAGATGCCAATAGAGTTTTTGGAAGATTATTTAATGGAAATATCGTAAAGCTATCGTTTTCACAAATGATAACCTGCTATTACAGACTTCTTATTGAGATATCTGTATCAAACCTAGAGATTACTATCTAGATTATAAATGTAATCTTTATGTGCAAGTATTATCCATTCAAACATCCATGTCTTTAAAGTCTAGATCATCTTAGACATCTTTTCAGCTTAAGATAAATTAAGCAAAACTGTATTTATTTCACCTGTTTTGCAGAGCTGCCCTTCACATGTAAAGTAAGCATACAACATCAGTAATCCATCTTAGGAAGGGTCATTATTTCCTTTTATATTCAAGAAACAGCTCATAGTCTGTATAACTGAGAAGAGTTTCATCCTCTCCCACATCTACATGAACATCCCACTGACATCTTCTCCCTTTGGCTGAAGGTCTCAACTTCTCTGTCATTCTTGTGGTTCTTGTGTCCCCCATTCTTCATGCTATTCTCACTGCTTTTTCCCTACTTCAAAGAAGCCAAAGTTCGCTTCTGAACCCCAAAGATACTTTCAACAGCCTGTGTTGATTTAGCAGGCTTTTCTGTAGCTCAAGGGTGATATAAGATAATTTTACCAAGTGAAAGGGTGGCAAAAGTAAGTTTCAGATAGCAGCTATGCACTTTATGAGAGCTTCTTAGAGATGAGCCCCAGCTCAGTAACTCAGCCCACCATGTTGCTGAGGACCTCGGCTCCCTCATGCTGAAATCCCTGCCTGCTTTTTGATAACCATATGTAGCATATAAAGTTGTGTGGGGGCATCTGTTTCTCCAAACAATAAGAGATTATCATCATCTAAAATTGAATTCAGGTATGCACTTTTGGCAACACAAACTTAGAAATTCCAGTTTTGCTTTGAGGATATCAAAGATGCAGAATGAAATTATTAAGCAGAAGTGGGGAGCTGAGAGGTGTTTACAAGTAGAGAGCATTTCCTAAGTAGGATCCCAGCTCTAAAACAGCGACAGAAAGGCCCAGGCGACTCGATGCCTCCTCAAGACGGCTGGTACAAATCTATCCTCGTTACATATGCTTATTAACATTTCTTGTTTCTGTGTGTGTCTGAGATTATGCCACAAACAGAAGAATGACAGCATTGGGCCAAAGCATGTATTTTTTCACTTAAATTAAGTGATTATTTTGTAATGTTAATGAATTTTAAATGTCTTCTTTAATGTTGTATTTCCCTTGGTACAGATAAAAATTGCTCATCAAAACATAGCAAATCATATAAGGTATAAATTTGGAAATAAGATCTTATTTTGTTCATTTGTCTGCCAGTTTTTCTATTTATTTATCTAGCACTTATTACCATGGTAACAGTGCACCTCTGGAGTGCATATTCAGTCTAAAGCTTCTATTCAAGCCACTTCCTCATTGCTTTACTTCCGCTGATTTACACAGAGTTGGGCATTTTAAATGTATACTTCTTATATCTGGCTGGATCCACAGAAGGAGAGTTTAAAAAATCTGAGCTGTGCCGAGGCAGCTGGTTAGCTCAGTGTCAGAGCGTGGTGCTAATAAAAAAAATCTAAGCTGCAATGTGAATATAAACTTAGAGGTTAATAAAGCTAGACAAATATAAGTTGGCGTGAGCAGGATATTGACTTACTTTTTAAATGGTACCAGAGCTTGAAAATCATGTGTTTGGGAACTTGTCATTTCCTAAGCATGCACAGTTTCTTAAAATGAAAGGGCATTTGACGTTTTATCCAAAGTCTTCTCAAAGGATAGACGGCAAAACTTGTTCTATTTCTCAGAATATGAATCAATAGTTTTCTTTTAAACATCAAGCCTCCTGTTACAAAGGAATTTAATATCAGCACTTACAGATGTGGAGAGGTATCTTCTACGTCCTCAGAAAAGAGAAGGATGGGATTGCAGTTTGAGAGAGAAAATATAAATTTAGAAAAGTGTAATTTCAATGTAATATGCAACATCACCTTAATGGAAAAAGGAATAACAACAACAACAATAGCAGCAGAAGCACATAAATCTGCTTGAGCTTGCCAGGAGGGTGTGACAGTTGCCTCACAGATTATAATTAACATCTAGAATATGAATGTACCAGTCACCGATGGTGCTTGCAATCTATGAAAATATCTACAAAGTCAAGTGAGAGAAGCAAAATGCTGGCAATGCTCATTCACAGCGTCCAGGATAAAATATCTGCCCTTCTGTGTGAGTTTTAATCTTTTATGTAAGAAGAAAGAAAAAACACACAGTCTCTTTTAATCTTGATGACATTAAACATCACTTTTCACAACTAATTTTTATTGTTCTTAATCTGTCCTCCCTGAAATAAGGCCATATGATTTCCATATCTGATTTTATAGATTGTATATGAGGAATGAATTCTGCAGCACGACCAGTTCACTTCTCACGGCAAATTAACATACCAGTCCTCTGCTGCTATGAAGCATTTCCCTGAGAAGTTTTGGTGATACCTGTGTCATGGATAAGGCCCACTCCTGGGCACAGAACTTTTACCTGAATAATGTTAAACCTGAATATAGGGGACTTAGACAAGAAAAGCTAAAGGCTGAGGGGACCAAATAGCCCTCCTAAATTTTCCCTTCTGATTTTTAAATTACTATTTGTAAAGTTCTGTAGGCGTATACAAACGTTAAGCTCAAGAAAGAGATTAAAGCATTTATATTGATTTGATTCAAAAGTGGAATGCATTTACTCAAAGTCTTTGAGCTCAGGTGCTCGAAAATCTCCCCCATGCACAGATGTGACTTGGTTCCATCACTTCCACTCTGGCAAGACCACCACACTCTTATTTCCTATTCAGAGCAACCCAGTGACCCGTGTATTTATTTATTATTACTGTTGTGCTCCCTTTCTGCCTGCGACTCAGTGCTTATGTGAGAATCACCTAGCCAGATAGGAAATAGACACTCCCTCAGGAGATAAATTCTCTCCTCTGTGGTTAATTCAATTTCTACTAGGATAAGCTAGAAATGATATATGGGATGTTCCTTAGTTTTATCTTCATGTGGTAAGTTATACATACACACACAAACACACCACACATATCAGGGGGCATTATTACATTATTTCACATGATTTTAGCAAGTAATCTTTCCCATATCTTCATGAAGCAAGGTGCTCCCCCTGCTGAAGTTAGGTCCCTACTCTCCCAAAGGGATTGGGAGATAGGGCTCATTATTCCTTGATTACATTTCAAAGGGTTGGTTCCTAAGTCCTTGAGAAAGAAATTTCTGGTTTGTGAAAGCCTCAAGAGGCTTTTAAAAATATTTACACCTCAGACTGGGAGATAAATAATTTATAATTACAAGTTTTTGGAAATAAAGGTTCTAAGAAAGGAAAATGGAAGGAAAAGGGCCTCTGGGGTTTCACTTAGATTCTGTAAGGGCTGGTAAGAGGGATGTCAGAGGCACAGAGTCAGGAAAATGTGTCTATGTTTAGTGAAGCTAAGGGAAAATTTAGGGCCTTGTTGGACAAGAGAAAAATGTGGATAGTCTTTATTTCAAAGTCATTGTGAAAATCCTGCTTCCTTCAACCTTCCCGCACTCCAGAGAGACTTTCTTTAACTGCCAGTCTCTAGAAATATGTGGAAAGTTCCTGATATTCATGGAGATGTGCTTTGTGTATTAAAGCCACACCTGTTTGCCCAGATGAACTGCTTTTTCACCTCAATCAGAAATAGGATATTGGAGTTTCTACAATCACAGCTAAAATACAACCCAAAATGTTTATTCACCAACAACTTTGTGTCTATCACTGGACTGGAGCTGAGTGTGCCATGATCAAGAAGGTGAAATCTTTAACTTCTAGGCACTTGCACTTCACTGCGGAAGACGAATGAGGAAACAGATAATTACCATACACAGATTAACTAGTCTATAATGCAGTGAATTAATAGTTTGTTATTAGTAGGTTACTTCAGAAGAACATAGGAGGTTCACATAATCCAAATTTGGTATGAAGAACAATGTACTAGTGGTATTAATATTTGAGAGACAAGTTCATATTAATGATAGCAGAAACAAGGGAAAATATGCCAGGAGAAAGGACCGGCAAGTCACACTACATGAAATAATTATGATTAAATAGTGAGACTCAAATATGAAATGCAAACAGTAGGAGAAGACCTTTATAACCATGCTAATCAATATGTATTAAATGCAACAGTGATCCGTTAATGAGTTTTAAGAAAAACAATGATACAAATGATCTGATTTACACTGTAGAATTACCACTCTGGCAGTAGAAAGGGAAAATAAATCTGAGGGGGCCAATTCTAGAGACGTAGAAAACCATTTAATGACTTTTTCAGTAAATCAGGCAAGAGGCAAAAGGTAATTTGTTAGGAAAATTTTCATTTCTGGTCGATTAATAGTTATCAAGTGCTTAAAAATCAGGACTGCCAAGTGTGACTACAGTTTGGAATCCACTGCTCTTCTATCAGCTAAATATCCACAGGAACCTCCTTTCCTTCCCTTCACTATTTCCCTCTCTTCTGAGCAATGTTGTCATAAAAGCATTTGGTGGGGCAGAATAAGAGAGGAAGGACATTCCGCAGCTGCTGGACGGATTGTTTCATCGTGCCAATTAAGCCCCTTTGGTTGGTTGGTATTTTTGTACAAGCCTTGTGTATCCTTAACTGATTTACTGCCTACTATTTCTATAAAACATTGAGGGAAGGGTGTTGAAATCATCAACAATAACTGAGGATGTGTGTATTTCTCCTCACACTTCTGCAAGTGTTTGCTTCCTGTATATTAAACCTCCTTTTTAGGTGCATAAACCTTTAAAATGTCTTCTGGCTTTTCCTCCAATTTTGTTTCTCTCTTAGGGATTCTAGTTACATGCATATCAGGATATTTAAGCCTGATGCTATGTTTGTTAGCACTTTTTGAGGATTTTATTTTCTCTTTTCATGGTAGAATTTAAAAATATTTTTCTGAAGTTTTATTTCTTTATTTATTTTAATTTACAATTTTTTTTTCGTGTTTTGGGTTCCCAAATGTTTTCTGTTATAACATCTAATCAGCTGTTAATTCTACCCAGTGCATTTTTCATTTAAGTCCTGTGTTTTATCTCTAGTATTTTGATTGAGCTGTTTTTTTTTTTACTTTCATGTCTCTACATGTTCAATTTTTCTTTTCACTTCTTAGCCTAAGGGACAGCAGGGAATAAACAGTATGATAATATCGTTTATTATTTTATCACTTATATCATCATTCAGTGATTGAATTTCCCTGTATGTATAAATCATGTTTTTTTAGTTTCTTTGCATGTCTAGTGATTTTCATTAGATTATAACAATTGTGAATTTTATCCTTGCTTGGGTGCTGGGTACAGTTATAGTTAAATTAATAATCTTGAATTTTGTTCTGGAATTCGACTGACTTGCTTAAAAACAGTTTGATTTTTTTGAGGCTTGCTTATAAGCTTTGTTTCACAGGATTTTAACAACCTCTAGCCTAGGACTGATATAGTTTGGCTGTGTCTCCACCCAAATCTCATCTTGAATCCCCAAGTGTTGTGGGAGGGACCTGGTGGGTGGTAACTGAATCACGAGGAAAAGTCTTTTCTATGCTGTTCTTGTGATAGTGAATGAGTCTCACGAGATCAGATGGTTTTCAAAAGAGGAGTTCCCTTGTCCAAGCTCTCTCTTTCTGCCTGCAGCCATCTATGTAAGATATGACTTGCTCCTCTTTGCCTTCTGCCATGATGGTGAGGCTTCCCAAGCCACATGGAGCTATGAGTTCTCCACTAAACCTCTTTCTTTTGTAAATTGCCCTGTCTCAGATATGTATTTATCAGCAGTGTGAAAATGGACTAACACAGAGAAGAAATTGCCTTTCTACTGCCTTTCTATTCTCTCAGGGCCCCTGGCCAAGTGGACAGTGTTCATCCACACATCCACATCAATGTTGGATGAACACTGAATTTTATTCAACATTACACTTAAAAAAAAAAAAACAGGCTCTATTTATTTGTTAACTAAGAATTATTATATAAGTTATATTCCAGAGATATTGATTGCACTTAATTCATATAAATAAAATAACTTTTTCTTCTTTACATCTTCTTTACAAGAAAATAAATATGTTCATGTAGACTAAAATTTGCTTCTTAAATATTAGGATATGATAATTATTATTTTCACATTTCTAAGTAAGAACTTCCCCCCAAATTAAATTAGGAGAATCATTTAGATAGTGACACCTCACTATCTAAGTTCTATCAAAACATGTATTGAGCTCTTACCTTTTGTCAGACATTGTATAAAATCTTTACATGTATTGGATTATTCATTTCTAACTAAAAACACATGAGGTAGGTAGGTAGTTGTATGAGTCAGGGTTCTCCAAAGTAGGAAACCAATAGGGTGAGTGTATGTGTGCATGTGATCTGTTATAAAGAATTAATCCACACAATTATGGAGGCAGGTATATCCCAAAATATTGGGATAATCCAGCGAGTTGAAGACACAGGAGATCCCGTGGTTCATTTCCAGCCCAAGTCTGAAGGCCAGTGAACCAAGAAAGCCAATGGTGTCGTTTATTCCAGTAGCCTGGCAGGATTTAGACTAGGAAGAGTTGATGTCTCAGTCTGCATCTGAAAAACTGAAGTCGTAGTTTGAAGGCAATCAGATAGGCATTCTTTCTTACCTGGAGAAGGGTCAGCACATTAGTTTTATCCAGGCTTTCAATTGATTGGGTGAGGCCTACCCAAATTCGGAGAGAACCAACTTTATTCCTTCTATTGATTCAAATGATAATATCATCTTTAAAAAGTATCCTCACAGAAACACCCAGCTAATGTTTGGGCAAATATCTGGGCTCCCAGTGAACTAGTCAAGGTGACAAGTATTAGATTGGCATCATCCCTATTTTATAGCTGAAGAAACTGAGTCATTGGAAGGTAAATTAATTGACTCAAGGTCACATAGAATATTAGTAGTTGAGTCAGAAATTCTACCCAATATATCTGTCCCTAGTATACAGATGCTCATAGACTTTCAGTGGTGTTACTTCCTCCTTGTATGATAGATTTTTCTGGACATAACCCATCTGTAAGTAACACCAATCAATGCACAGCTCTTTCACACCATTGTGAAGTAGAAAAATGATAAGTAGAACCATTGTAAGTTGGAGACTATCTGTATAAACTTTTAATTACTCTGTTATGCACTTCTTTGTAGAATTTCCTGGAGGTCAATTTTGAAAATGGATGGTTATAGACATGTCTTTTCAGAAGTAAGAAAATAAGAATTTAGACTTCACTGATAATCATGAAAGGAATAGTGACATTTCTTCATGTTGGTGGAAATCTAGAAGAATTTTCTTATCTCAAAGCTGACCTGATAATTTTTACTTTTAAAAATCTAGATTAACTCAACCTATTATTAGCATTCATTCACATTATTATTACAATGACCACATTAGAAAAGGCGTCATGTTCTATAGAGTATCATATTCTTTTTTTTTTTTGATTCTGAGACAGGGTCTCATTCATGTTGCTTGGGCTGAAGTGCAGTGGTGCAATCACAGCTCACTGCAGCCTTGACTTCTTGGGCTTAAGGCCATTCTCCCACCTCAGCCTCTTGAGGAGCTGGAACTACAGGTGTCCACCACCATGCCCAGCTATTTTTTTTGTATTTTTACCAGAGATGAGGTTTCACATGTTGCCCAGGCTGGTCTCAAACTCCTGGGCTCAAGTGATCCACCTGCCACAGCCTCCCAGAGCGCTGGGATTATAGCCATGAGCCACCTTGCCTAGCTAGAGTATCATGTTCTGACTGTTAATATGGTAGAACAATAATTCATTCCAATGAACATGTTACTCTGAGAGCAATTTCAATATTGAGAAATATTAAGGGCCAATTCGCATTCCTAGGTCTGACTTGATCCTAGTCAAAACTAGAATAACCGTGCTGACTTGCAGGAAAAAAAAAGAAAAAGAAAAAAAATTAGCAATGAGGGAGCAAACAAAAACGAGTCTACGAAATGACACTCTTCCCAGGTGAGATATACCTGGCAACAGTATTATGTATTCAACTATATTATACAGACATATGGTTTCTGTCTTTTGGCCTATCCAAATATTGATCTCATATATTTTACCCGCAGTTAAATCTGTGAAATCAGAGCATTTTGCTAATGAAATGTAGCTTTTTCTCAGTATCTTCCTTTTAATAAGAACTACCATAATGTTCCTGTTAAAATAATTTTCCTATTTGTCTGTTCATATATACGTCTAGGAAAAACAGAGCTTAAATAAATAGTGGATATTATATCTTACTGCCGTTCCTTCCATCTCTTTTAACTCATTGTGATTTATAGTAATCAGCTGGTCTTTTTATCGAAATAATAAGTTGCTTACTTATGTTTAGGTAATACTAGATTGTATTGAAACAATCTAGTATTCAGGTGTATTTAACACCTGAATAGTTTTCTTCTATTTTAAGTGTCTGTACTCTTATATATGTATGCTTGCAAGTTACCAAAATAAAAAGTGAAATATAAAAATATGAACACTCGATGTCTTTCAAATACTTGCTATATAAAGCTTTATTGCATATAAAACATATTGTTTTTATTTTTTCACATATTGAACTAATTCATTTGATATAATCTCTAAATTACCAATACACTTCGTTCTAAAGGAAAGTTTTTAAAATGTACAAATTTAGCAAGGGTTAAGATCCTGATTGACATGGAAGGGAGTACTTATGTTGTTCAAACATATGTATAGTTACAAAAGGGATGATATATGTTCTAATCTGGCTATATTTAAACACAATTTGCATATGCAAAATATGGTATTATTAATCTATTTAATACCTACTATGTATTTATAATAACCTTTATCAAGTTATAATTTACATTAATAAGATGCTCTATTTTGAGCATATTAGCCCTATATATTTTGCCAAATGTATACATTCTTGTAACCACTTTCACAACCAAAATAAAGAATTTTTAATGATCACAAATTTGCGTTTGTGACCCTTTGCAGTTAATCCCCAAAACCCCATGTTTCTCAACCCAAGCAACCACTGAACTACTTTCCAACACCAAAGATTCGCATTTTCTATCCTAGAATTTCATAGACATAGAATCCTACAGTAGGTATATTTTTGTATCTGTTTTGGTTTATTTAATCTGAGCAAAACTGTTTCTGAGATCTATCTGAGGTAGGAAGTAGGCAGTGCTCATCTATGGACCAGATTGAAGACTGTCTAAAACTGGTGAAAAGTATAGAAAGCACCTCTTGCTGGCCATCACCATAGGACATTCCCACCAGTGCCAGGACAGTTTACCATTGCCATGACAACACCTGAAAGTGACTGGCCATTTTCTAGCTATTCTGAATATCCCGCCCCTTAATTAGCATGTCATTCAATGTGGTATAAATATGACTGAAAACCAATCCCATGCTGCTGCTTTCTGAACACTGCCTATGGATTAGTCTTACTCCACCGGAGCAGTCAGGGTGCTGCAAAATTGCTGCAGCCTCAATAACAGTGCTTGCTTTCTCCACTGGCTCACTCTTGACATTTTTCCTGGGCAAAATCAAGAACCTGTCCTGTATCCTATATGTGTTTTTGCAATATTAAGAATATATTTCCTTTTTATTGCTGAGTACTATTTCATTGTATAAATAGTTGACAATTTATCTGTTCATCTGTTGATGAACATCTGTGCTTTTTCTACTTTGTGGCTATTATAAATAATATTGCTATGAACCTTCATATACAAGTTTTTGCATGGCCATAGTTTCAATTTTTCTTGGGTACATGTCCAAGAATAGAGAGTGCATGTTTAACTCCATGAGAAGCTCCATATAGCCTTCCAAAATGATTATAATCTTTTATGCTCCTACCTGCAATAAATGAGAGTCATAGTATCAGATCATCACAAAATTGGTATTGTGAGTGTTTTAATTTCAACTACACTCATAAATTTATAGATATTTCATTCCATGGATTTAGTCTTTATTTCCTGAAGAGTAATGATATTGATCATCATGCAATTATTGGCCATATGTTTATCTTTTTGTGAATTTTCTACTGAACTCTTTTACCTACTTTTGCTATGTTACAGAGTTAAAAAAAAGTCTAAAATTGATTGATATATGACGTGTTAGAAATAATTTTGCATACATTTTCTCACAATATGAGCATTATATTTGGTTATTGTTAATGAAGATTTCTTATGAGCAATACTTTGAATTTAGACAAAGTCTAATTTACTCATTTTTAAATGATTACTGTCCTAAGAAATATTTACCTGTGCCCAAATTGCAAATATTTTCTC
Organism: Cheracebus regulus; assembly: GCA_963574635.1. NCBI lineage: Eukaryota > Metazoa > Chordata > Mammalia > Primates > Pitheciidae > Cheracebus > Cheracebus regulus. Next base: position 30,271 of record CAUYQU010062221.1, on the reverse strand, counting down.
CTATGACATTTTATCAAAGACCTATATTTTTAGCTCTTATGTTTAAATCAATTATCAATTTTATTTAGTTTTATAGATAAGGGGTAGTCGTGTTTGAGATTAATTTTTCTCTTCTGTATGACTCTCCAATTGTTCAGCAGCATTTGTTGAAGAACCTATTCCTTTGCCCTTGATTGACCTTGATATCTTGTCAAAGATTAACTTACCACATGTGTGCCTATTTATTTCTGAAGTATTTATGATGTTCATTTTTTTCTATATTTACAACAATTTAGACCAATACCACACTTCCTTTATTATTTATTGCGCCTTTTGAAAAATTATATTAGGCAGTATAAATCTTCCATTTTATCATTTTTATAATTTTTTTGCCATTAAAATTCTTTTCAATTTGTGTATATATGTATGTATATATCTATACAAGTATCTATCAATAATTTTACTAAAAACAGCTTGCCAATTTCTACAATAAACTGTACTGAGATTTTATTTAAGATTTTGTTGAATTTTTGAGAAACTTTGGTTATAAATGATATCAATATATTTTTAAATTTATATTTTTTAACTGATATGAAATATAAAATTTATATTTTAAAATAGTAATTGTATGTACTCATGGGATACAGTGTGATGTTTGATAATGTAAACATTGTACAATAATTAAATAAGGCTATTTAACATATCTATCACCTTACCTACTTATCTGTCCTTTATGGTGAGAACATCTAAAATCTACTCTTTTAAAGATATACCAGCAACCAACAAACATATGAAAAAATGCTCCACATCACTAATTATCAAGAAAATGCAACTCAAAACCACAATATGATACCATCTTACTCTTACTTATCCAAGAATGATCATAATTAAAAATTTTTTTAAAAAAGATGTTTCATGATTGTGGTGAAAGAACAGTTTTATACTACTGGTGGGAATGTCAACTAGTACAACCACTATTGAAAACAGTATGGACTTCACTTAAATAATTAAAACCATTTGATCTAGCAATCCCATTACTGTGTACTTATCCAGAAGAAAAGGAGTCATTATATGAAAAAGGCACATGTGCACACATTTATAGCAGCACAATTTGCAATTGCAAAAATATGGAACTAGTTTAAAAGCCCATCATCCAACAAGAGGATAAAGAAAATGTGATATATATATATATAATATATATATATATATATAAAATGTGTGTCTATATATATATGTATACATATGCACTATGAAATACTACTCAGCCATGAAGAGGAATGATATAATGCATTCACAACTGCTTGGATGGAGTTGGAGACCATTATTCTAAGTTAAGCACCTCAGGAATACAACATTAAACACTGTATGTTCTCACTCTTAAGTGCAAGCTAAAATATGAGGAGCTAAGGACGATATAATGGACTCTTTATCTCGGGGGAAAAGGAGGGGGGTGAGGGATAAAAGACTAGATATTTGCTAAAGCTTGCACTGTTTGGTTAACAAGTGCACTAAAGTCTCAGAATTTACCACTAAAGAACTCATACAGGTAACCACAAACCACCTGTACCCTCAAAACTACTGAAATAAAAAATAAAAGTTAAAAAAATGTGATTAATAAAAAATAAATAAATAAAATCTACTCTTTTGGCAATTTTGAGATACACCAGATGTTATCATGAATTGTAGCTAGCTTGTTGCACAATAGATCAATAGAACATATTCCTCCTAACTGAAACTTTGTGCCCTTTGATTAACATCTCTCCTATTTCCTTCAACCCTTCCCCGTCCTGCTCCAGCTTCTGATTATCCACCATTCCATTACTGCTATGAATTTGACATTTTCAGATTCCACATACAAATGAGATCATGTGGTATTTTGCCTTCTGTGCCTGTCCCCTTTCACTTAGCATAACGTCCTCTAGATTCATGTATGTTGTCCCAAGTCAGACGCTTTTCTTTTTTGAGAATAAATAGTATTCCAGTGTGTATTGTACCACATTTTGTTTATCCATTTATCAGTTGGTAAACACTTAGGTTGTTTCCATAACTTGGCTATTGTGACTACTGCTGTGATGAACATGGGAATATAGATATGTCTTCGATATCCTGATTTTAATTCCTTTTCATAAATACTCAGAAGTGGGCTTGGTGGAACATATGGCAATTTAATGTTGTTTTACCTGTGGAACCTGTGTACTGTTTTCCATGAAAGAGCTGTAGCAATTTTCTTTTTTTTTATTGCATTTTAGGTTTTGGGGTACAAGTGAAGAACATGCAAGATTGTTGCATAGGTACACACATGGCAGTGTGGTTTGCTGCCTTCCTCCCCATCACCTACATCTGGCATTTCTCCCATGTTATCCATCCCCAACTCCCCACCCCCTGCTGCCCCTCCCCTATTTCCCCCCCACAGACCCCAGTGTGTGATGCTCCCCTCTCTGTGTCCATGTGTTCTCACTGTTCAACACCTGCCTATGAGTGAGAACATGTGGTGTTTGATTTTCTGTTCTTGTGTCAGTTTGCTGAGAATGATGGTTTATTTTTATTCCCATCAGCAGCATGTGAGGATTCCTTTTGCTACACATCCTTCATCACACCTTATCTCTGATCTTTCTTATTATAATTATTCTAGCAGATTGAGGTGATATCGTGGTTCTATTTTATATTTTCCTAATGATTAGTGATGCTGAGCATATTTTTACATATCTGGTAGCTATTTATTCTTATGTCTTATTTTGTCTGTGCAGGTGATTTGCCCAGTTTTATGCCAGGTTATTTGTTTTTTGTTTTTTGTTTTTGTCTTTGTTGTTGAGAGGCTTGATTTCATTATATATTTTGGATATTGCCTCTTTTCAGATGTTTGGTTTACAGATATTTTCTCGCAATCTGTGGGTTGCCTCTTCACTTTGTTATTTCATTTGCTCTGCAGAAACTTTATAGTAGTTGCCACCCCTTTTGTCTATCTTTGCTTTTGTTCGCTGTGTTTTAAGGGTCATATTCAATAAATCATTTCCCAGACCACCACTATGGAGCTTTTTTCCTATCTTTTATTCTAGTAATTTGACAGTTTCAGGTCTTATATTTAAGTCTTTGATCTGTTTGAGTTGATTCATCTATATGAAATGAGATATGGATTTATTCTTCTGCTAATGGATAGCCAATTTTCCCAACAGCATTTATTGAAGATGTTGTGCTTTCCTCATTGTATGCTTATGACATCTTTGCTGAATATCAGTTGATCATATGCATGAGTTTATTTCTGGGTTTTCTATTCTATTCTATTGGTCCATGTGTCTTCTTTTATGTCAGTACCATCATGTTTTGATTACTATAACTTTGTAATATATTTTGAAATTAGGTATTGTGATGCCTGCAGCTTTGTTCCTTTTGCACAAGATTGTTTTGGCATTTGAGGTCTTTTATGGTTCTATAATAATTTCTTAATAATACTAAGCCTTTCGATCAATTAGTGTGATATATGTTTTTTATTGAATTCTATTTCTTTAGGCATTTTTGAATCAGTGTACTGGCCATGCACATATTTTCTTAAATTAATCCCTAAATAATTAATAGTGAATTTGCTAACTAAATATGATTTAAAAAATTTTACATTTCAATTGTTCTTTGGTTGTATCTGTGTATATTTGCCTCATTTCTTGAGACCTTGATAAATTCACTTGCTACTTTTATCTTCCTTCATTTTTATTTATTTATTAAGATGTTCTATGTAGATAATGAAGTAATTTGCAGATAAAACACTTATAGTTTCTTCTTTGTATCTGTGCCTTTTATGTTATTTCTCCAACCTTTTGCACTAACTAGGACCTCCATCACAATGTTAAAGAACAGTGATGAGAGTGAACCTCACTTTCCTGTTGCTGCTTAGAAGAAAAGTGTTCATTCTTTGACCAATAAGTGAGATGTTAGACATAAGTTTCTTTGGATAATGTATTTATTAACTTAATGAAAATCCTTCTATTCTTGGTTTAGTAAGAGGACTTTTATTTTTTCTTTTTGTTTTCATCAAAATGGTAGTTGAAACTTCTCAATGTCTTATCTGTTGAGATGACCAAGCACTGTTGTCCTTTACCAAGTTAAGATGCTAAATTGCTTTATTTAATTTTCAATTATATTTAGTCTTTTATTTGATTATAATGGAAATAAATTAGAAATTAGTAAGAAAAATATATCAAAATATTCCCAAGTACTTGAAAATTAAGCAGCATATGTTTACATTTCATCCATCAAGTAAGAAACAAAAGATATTAGAAAATATTTTAACTTTACAATAAAACATAATATTTCAAAATACATAGGACACAGCTAAAGCAGTGTTTAGAGATAAATTTATAGCTTTAAATGCTTAATTTAAAAACCATGAAAGCTATATATCAATTATCTAAATTTAAATCAATGAGAGTTCTACAAACAAGGAAATAATAAGAGGAAAGTGAATATAATAGAACATAATCTATAGACAAAAATCATTGAAATAAAAATCTAGCTATTTGAAGTTGAAGGTATTCATATCTCATCTTTTTATTTAAAATTTATTTTATAGTTTAACTTAAAATTTCTGAAGAGAATTTCAGGTCCTATGTATATTACTTTCAAATAGACAATCTGGTCCAAAATTATATATTTCAAAAGCTGCCTATTTATATTGTGCAGATTTTCTGATAAACCCATCAGATCTCTGATAAACCCCTAATGAATCCATAAGATCTGGTGAGACTTATTCACTATCCCAAGAATAGCATGAGAAAGACTGGCCCCCATGACTCAATTACCTCCCCCTGTGTCCCTCCCACAACATGTGGGAATTCTGGAAGACATAATTCAGGTTGTGATTTGGCATGGGGTCGGGGGGATACAGCCATACTATATGTATGGTATATAGTATGTACGTATTGGTATTTATTGGTATATATCCAACATTATTACAATGTAAGCTGTCATGACTTCCATGAATCAGGATTCTGTTATGAAAACAGAAACTACTTTTATGCTTCAGGTGGATATTCGGTAAGGAACCAGTCACAAGAGGATTAGTAGAGTAAGAAAAGTAAAAAGGAATCATGGCTTTTCTGACTCTCAGGGATATGATTCCATTTTAGCTCCTTTGCTAAAGAAGCAAACACTATAAAAACCCTAGAAGAAAATCTAGGCAAAACCATTCAGGACATAGGCATAGGCAAGGACTTCATGACCAAAACACCAAAAGCATTGGCAACAAAAGCCAACATAGTCAAATGGGATCTAATTAAACTCCAGAGCAAAAGAAACAATCATTAGAGTGAACCAGCACAACAGAAGGGGAAAAAGGTTTTGCAATCTACCCATCTGACAAAGGGCTAATATCCAGAATCTACAAAGAACTAAAACAAATTTACAAGAAAAAAACCCATTCAAAAGTGGGTGAAGGATATGAATAGACACTTCTCAAAAGAAGACATATATGAGGCCAATAAACATATGAAAAATGCTCATCATCATTGGTCACTAGAGAAATGCAAATCAAAACTACATTGAGATACCATTTCACACCAGTTAGAATGGCGATCATGAAAAAATCTGGAGAAAACAGATGATGGAGAGGATGTGGAGAAATAGGAACACTTTTACACTGTTGGTGGGAGTATAAATTAGGTCAACCATTGTGAAAGACAGTGTGACACTTCCTCAACGACCTAGAAATAGAAATTCCATTTGACCCAGCAATCCCATTACTGGGTATATATCCAAAGGATTATAAATTGTTCTGTTGTAAGGACACATGCACACGTATGTTCATTGCAGCACTGTTTACAATAGCAAAGACTTGGAACCAACCCATATACCCATCAATGATAGACTGGACAGGGAAAATGTGGCACATATACACCATGGAATACTATGCAGCCGTAAGAAATGATGAGTTCGTGTCCTTTGTAGGGACATGGATGAACCTGGAAACCATCATTCTCAGCAAACTGACACAAGAACAGAAAATCAGACACCGCATGCTCTCACTCATAGGTGGTTGTTGAACAATGAGAACACATGGACACAGAGATGGAAGCATCACACACTGGGGTCTGTGGTGGGGGGAACTAGGGGAGGGACAGTGGAGGGTAGGGAGTTGGGGAGGGATAACATGGGGAGAAATGCCAGATATAGGTGATGAGGATGGAGGCAGCAAACCACATTGCCATGTATGTACCTATGCAACAATCCTGCATGTTCTTTACATGTACCTGGAACCAAAAATACAATAAAAAAAAAAAATATATATATATATATATATATATGTATATAAAATGTTTAGTACAATGGCTGGTACCTAATTAAAGTTCAGTGTCAATACATGGTAATTTTATTTACTTTCTTTGTTATGACAGTGTATTTATTTATTTATAGAAATGGTGTTGTTCAGGTAATGTTTCCCAATTGTCATTTGCATATTATTTTGGATTTTTGCTATATCTGTTGTCACCTGACCATTATTTATTTAACATACATTAATTCACTCTTGAAAATAAAACTTACATATAATAATAATAATAAATGTGGACATATTTTAGAAAAAAGAATCTACAAATTCATGTTAAGTTGTCATTCATCTTGATGTAAAGTTGCACTTAGAGCTTAAGGTTACCTGCAGATTGATGGGGTCCACTCTGACCTATTGAATCAGAAATTCTGGGGATGAGGCCTAACAATCTGCATTTTAACAACCCCTCTGATACTGAACCACTTTTCTAGGGAGTAAGAAACTTAAGTGTTCTCCTAGTAGTTAACTATTAGCTATAAAATAATCCAGAAATGTCATAAATCATTTTTCTATGCTAACCATGGAATGAAAATTAGCTATTATTATTAGCTGCTATTTGTCTTTTCATCTCTCAAAATTTAATTCAGGTAGGAATTGTAAACTCAGATGCATGGAGGGGCCAAGCAGTAAATCTGAGTTGTGAAGCAAGATAATAGAGGTGATGAATTCTAGTGGATAGGAAAGTCTGAGGGTGGCAGAGCCTAAGACTCCACAGAGTGTTGCCTTTTGGGGTTGTAGGCCGCTGTTGCCACGTCATTTGATTTTTTGGGTGAAGCTGGAAATTCACATTTTTATGTGAATTTAAATGTTGGCAATAACATTTTAAAGAAAACACATGGACCTAATAATCTGTAAGCCAGATAACTTCCAACCTCTGAGTTAAATAATATGGGTGAAATATTTGCATTTGAATGAGTGTGATGACAGAAGAAATCGTCCCATTCAACATTATTAATAATCAAAGAAATGTATATTAAAATCACACAGACAATTTTAAACTTTCAGATTACAATGATTCAATAGATTGATAAAATCTAATGTTGGCAATTGAATAAAGAAATGGTTGTTCTTATACTAAGACTGATGGCAAATTATCACAACTTTTCTGGAGGGTAATTTGGCATCATGTTTCAAGACTTTAAATGTCTATACCTGCCCTGTCCAATATGGTAGCCCCTAGCCATGTGTGGCTATTTATATAGAAATTAATTAACATTATATACAACCAAAGATTCAGTCTCTCAGTTACACTTGTTACATTTCAAGCGCTCAACAGCTGCACATGAGTCAGGTGCGGTGGCTCACGCCTGTAATCCCAGCACTTTGGGAGGCCGAGGTGGGTGGATCATGAGGTCAGGAGTTCAAGACCAGCCTGACCAACATGGTGAAAGCCCGTCTCTACTGAAAATACAAAATTTAGCTGGGCATGGTGACACACCTGTAATTCCAGCTACTCAGGAGGCTGAGGCAGGAGAATTGCTTGAACCTGGGAGGCAGAGGTTGCAGTGAGCCGAGATCACACCACTGCACTCCAGCCTGGTGACAAAAAAAAAAAAAAAAAGTCATAACAACATAAATAGATCAGTGACATTGTCAGAGTGAAAAGAAAGGGGAAAGGGAAAAGACGGCCCTCAAATTTTTTTTAAAAAAGTGACTACAGTTTTTGTCTGCTTACTAGTGGTATCTGCCTTCTGTCACTGAATTGCTCAAGCTTCAGTTGTTTTTATCTTGGCCAAGTTAAATCTTTCTGACCTCTGTCCAGGTACTGTTCTAGGTGCTAGGGATTCTGCAGGGAAGAAAAGTGACAGATACACGACTGGGTGTGGTGGTTCACGCCTGTAATCCCAGCACTTTGGGAGACCCAGGTGGGTGGATCACCTGGGGTCAGGAGTTTGAGACCAACCTGGCCATGAATGAAACCCTGTCTCTACTAAAAAAAATTAAAAATTAGCCAGGCGTGGTAGCAAATGCCTGTAATCCCAGCTACTCGGGAGGCTGAGGCAGGAAAATCACTTGAACCCAGGAGGTGGCAGTTGCAGTGAGTTGAGATCGCACCATTGCATTCCAGCCTGGGCAACAAGAGCAAAACTCCATCTCAAAAAAGAAAAAAAAAAAGGAAAGTGACAAATATCCTTGTCCTCAGAATCAAACAATAAACAAAAGACAGTTGAGGAAAATATGATGTTTTTTAGATAGTGAGAAGTGCTAGAAAGAAAAGTAGAGCAGAAAGGGAATTAGAAAGTGAGCTGGAGGTTGTGATTTTCTACAGGTGTCATTGAGAAGTGACCTGAGTGAAGATACAAGGAGGTGAGGGACTGAGCCGGGGAAAGAGGGTTTCAGCTTGTTGTTCGAGGGGCAACTAGGAGGTCTGGGAGCTGCTGGGGAGAGGCAAGTGAGGAAGCGAGTCTGGGAGGTAATCTCGATTTTTTTACTTCATATTCTTTGTTCTCTGTAGTGCACCACACTGTCAGATTCTTTGGTTAATCAGTTTGTAAAGAGATTAAACATCCTGAAATTCACTGTTCTTCAGCATGATCTGTCAATTCCTCTTGTCACATTTGCTTGGGGTGCTTGTTAAATACAAATTATTGGTCACTAGACCTAATAAGAATTTCTAGGGTGGGACCCAGACCCATGAATGTGCATTTAAAGAAAATTTCTGCCGCAGTCTGAGGATGAATATGCATTTTAAGTGTCTTCTCAGGTGGTTTTTATGGACACAAGTCTTAGAACTACTACTCAAATGTATCATTTCATAATTTCAGTTATTTTTAGAGCAGATGCGCTTAAAGTTGTCAATTCTGCCTATAGAGGTCACAGTGGGAAGAAAAGGTGTAATTGGTATAATATCTCACTTATTTCCTGTGTTTTTAAACCAATTTAAATGAATACTAATATAAGTTTACATGTATCTCTTTCTAGGGTATTCAGGGAACTCTGAGTCTGTTATCATAATTTGTATCCACATCAGAGGATGGGGGAACCTTTTCACTTCAGAGTTCTGTCACTCACCCATATAGTCTGTTCTGTTCTTTAGAAAAGGCAAATTTATATCTCTTTGTTTTTTTCTCATTCTTTCTTGCTTTTCCTCTTGTTTCCTTTCTTCTTCCTTGTCTCTTCTTGAAATCTAACCACACTAAGTCAAACATCATCTTGGTAGCCATTCTTTTATGCATTTCTATGCATATTTATATATAATCAATATAAATCTTACAAAAATAGGATCATACTGTGCTTTTTAAAAACTTGTAGGCCAGGCACAGTGGCTCATGCGTGTAATCCTAATGTTTTGGGAGGCCAACGTGGGAGGATCACTTAAGGCCAGAAGTTCAAGACTAGCTTGGGCAATGCAATGAGGCTCCATCTCTAAAAACAAACAGATAAAAACTGTAGTCACTTTTTAAAAAAAAAATTTGAGGGCCGTCTTTTCCCTTTCCCCTTTCTTTTCACTCTGACAATGTCACTGATCTATTTATGTTGTTATAACTTTTTCCATGATTGTGTACCCTTTTATATATTTTAATACCTTATGTGTACTATCATATCTTTCTAATTTTTATCTAATATTCATTAAAACAGAATATAACTCTAAGTTAACTGGGATAGCTTGTCTTTATTCTTTTAAATTACTATACAATATCCCATAAAAATCTATAGCATACATATTCCACACTTAAACACCATGTATTTCACTGAAGAGCATTTATTTAAGCCAAGCAAGAAATAAGAGCTATATGCTAAAAGATAGACATGTGACAACACAATTTTAAAACATTTTTGTAAAGCAAAAAAGAACTATAAATAAATGCCATAGACATATGATAGATTGGGGAAAAAAATCTGTACCATAGGCAAATAAAAGATTACTATCTTGGCTGGGCACAATGGCTCAGGCCTGTAATCCAGCACTTTGGGAGGCCGAGGTGGGCGGATCACAGTTTAGGAGTATGAGATCAGCCTGACCAACATGGTGAAATCCCTTCTCTACAAAAAATACAAAAATTAGCCGGACATGGTGGCATGCCCTGTAATCCCAGCTACTCAGGAGGCCGAGGCAGGAGAATCATTTGAACCCTGGAGGCAGAGATTGCAGTGAGCCAAGATCGTGCCTCTGCACTCCAGCCTGGGCAACAAAGCAAGACTCTGTCTCAAAAAAAAAAAAAAGTACCATCTCCAGTTCATAAGGAACTCTTAGAAAATGATAATAAAATATTTTATGAAACAATTTTAAAGTATTTTGCAAACATTTCTTTTTTCTTCTTTTGAGAGAGCCTTGCTCTGTCACCCAGGCTGGAGTGCGGTGGTGTGATCTCAACTCACCGCCTGAGAGATTCCCGAGTTCATGTGATTCTCCTGCCTCAGCCTCCCGAGTAGCTGGGATTACAGGTGACCACCATGCTCCTGGCTAATTTTTGTATTTTTAGTAGAGATGGGGGATTTCACCATGTTGGCCAGAATGGTCTTGAACTCTTGACCTCGTGATCCACCCGCCTTGACCTCCCAAAGTGCTAGGATTACAGGCGTGAGCCACCATGCCTGGCTGCAAACATTTCTTATAAAACGGTAATAAAATATTTTATGAAACATAATTTTAAAGTATTTTGCAAACATCACTGGCTATTCACAGAAGCGCTATTCCAAATGATCGATAAGTATGAAAAATGTTAGTCTTATTAGTTGTTTAGAAATTCAGGTTACAAATAATAGTGAACTGTCACTTGATACCTACTTGATATTACTGTAGAACTTTAATCAACATTAAAATTTCTAGAAGTAGTTTATTTGTTCATTGAAAAAAATCTATGCAGAAACATTTGTTTTGACAATGATATTAAGTGGCCAGGCGTGGTGACTCACACTTGTATTCCCAGCACTTTGGGAGGCCGAAGCAGGCGGATCACTTGAGATCAGCAATTTGAGAGCAGCCTGGCCAACATGGCGAAATCCTGTCCCTCCTGAAAATACAAAAATTACCTGGGCGTCATGACAGGTGCCTGTAATCCCAGCTACTCAGGAGATTGAGGCAGGAGACTCGCTTGAACCCAAGAGGTGGAGGTTGCAGTGACCCAAGATCACACCATTGTACTTCAGCCTTGGTGACAGAGTGAGACTGTTCCCTCCCCCCCAAAAAAGAAAGTTATATTAAAGCTATAAAACAGAATTATTTTTCAGGGTTTCTTCTTTGCTCAGAGAATTTGAGAAAGATTGACTTTTTTTTTTTTTTTTTTTTTTTTTAAAGAGTAACACCCAAAAACCCAGGGTGGATTTCAGTGGTGGGTTCTTGGTTCACTGCAACTTCTGCCTCCTGGGTTCAAGCAATTCTCCTCCCTTGCCCTCCCAAGTATTGGGGACTACAGGCACATGCCACTGCGCCTGGCTAATTTTTGTATTTTTAGTAGAGACAGTGTTTCACCATCTTGGGCAAGCTGGTCTCGAACTCCTGACCTCGTGAACCATCTGCCTCGGCCTCCCAAAGTGCTGGGATTACAGGTATGAGCTACCATGCCCAGCTGAGACTGACTTGTATTTTCTTTCATTCTTAGCTCATAAGCCAAATGATGAGAACAGAGCTTAGAAAATTTAATTTTGATGTCAATCGCCTGACATTTGTATTCAAAAAGTTTTCCTTTGGTTTTAAGACAGAGCTTTGTTGGATTTTAGAGCCATAGATCAATCTACCCTAAGAGGAAGACACTGCAGGATTTGCTTGACTTCCTCAAGGTCACTAAACTAGTCCTGTTTTCTGGTTTACCATATTGTTTCACAGTATCTTCTTATACCTGTAATTGCAGCTAATATAAATAAAATATATTTCAAGAATTTTTTTTCTTTTTGAGATGGAGTCTTGCTCTGTCACCTTTTTATTTTATTTCTGGGATGGAGTCTTGCTCTGTCACCCAGGCTGGAGTGCAGTGGTTCGATCTCGGCTCACTGCAACCTCTGCCTCCCGGGTTCAAGCAATTCTCCTGCCTCAACCTCCCAAGTAGCTGGGATTACAGGTGCCCACCACCACACCCAGCTAATTTTTTTCCCTTAGCATTTCCCAGAGGGTGTCACCTTAAACATTAACACCCCAGTCTAATGCTGTCAGCTGCATATAAAAAAAAATAAAAGACTGAAGGTGTTAAACAGTAATGAATTTGTTATATCACCAGCATTTCTCTGGGTGACAGGAAGGGCACCTGCAATTCTTGGGTTAATTTGGGTGCTTGACAATATCCTCAAGGACCAAGGTTCTTTTGGTCATTCTCTGCCATGCTTGTTGGTGTTTGTCTTCCAGCTTGTCTTTTCACTATCCTAGCATATTTGCAGCACACACAAGACTCATATCCTGACACAGCTTCAACTGGAGTCAGAAAAAGGCTCTTCATGTTCAGACTAAATGCTTTTTAGATAATTTACCTACATACGTAAGTGTCCCAAATCTTCTTGGTGAGACTTCACCGCATGCTCGTGCATCATATCTGTCCTGCTCATGTGCATTCCTACCTGTGACTTGACACAGGTAGAACTTTCTCTTTCTTAGAAAGTTCTCCCTGTTTATTTTTATTTTATTTCTGGGACAGAGTCTTGCTCTGTCACCCAGGCTGGAGTGCAGTGGTTCAATCTTGGCTCACTGCAATCTCTGCCTCCCAGGTTCAAGCAGTTCTTCTGCCTCAACCTACCAAGTAGCTGGGATTACAGGTGCCCACCACCACACCTAGCTAATTTTTTGTATTTTTAGTGGAGATGGGGTTTCACCATGTTGGCCAGACTGGTCTTGACCACCTCATGATCCGCCCGCCTCAGCCTCCCTAAGTGCTAGGATTATAAAAAAAGAAAAAGAAAAAAAAAGAGGAAGTTTTCCCTGTTTATTAGAGCTGACGTGGCTATTTTAATTGAAATTAAAAATTTAGTTCTTCAGGCACACAAATCCCATTGTAATACCCATGTGACTAACAGCTACTGGATTGGATAGTGAAGGCATAGAACATTTCCATAATCACAGGAAATTCTGATGGACAGCACTGCTCTAGAAATTCTTACAAATGATACCTATTATTTAGCACAATGTTTGCCAAATGATGGACCACCTAGATGAGACTCAGCTGTTTGAGATGCTGTTTAAATGCAGATTCTAAGCCCTAGGAATAGGCCCTGAGCCACTTTCATGCCCAATAAAGATGAAGAACACTGCTTTGAGACCTAGTTTTGTTTCTTTCTTTTATGGAAATATACTGACCATTGCAGTTTTCATTAATTTTCTCCTTCTCTAGACTGCTATAGGATTCATAGTTTATATATAAGGTTTTAGAATTTCATTATAGATATTAATATTCTCTAATTGTTTCAGAAAGTATTTTTCCTGAATATTATAGTATAAGCCTTTTAAGAGGAGATACGATGGCATACTATCACTTTTCCAAAATGTCAAATATAAAATTGGGTGCATAGTAAATATGAAGTATTGACTGCTTAATTACATTCCACAGAATTGTCAATCTATAGTATATTATATTTAGTTGCCAGTTCTTTGAAAATTATAATACTGTCTGCAGTACTGAATGTGGGTGATAGTAAGAGTATTTCCATAATATATTTTCCTTAATTTTATTTGTTGGAAATAAACCTGAAAATCTTGGTTATATTTCTAACAAGTAGTATGTGAAGATGTTTCCTATAATAAATTAGCTTCATTTTGAAAAATGGCTATTTTTAAAGTGCTCTAATCTCTTGATTATCTTTGTAGAACATAAACTGTCAAACCTCCGAAGCCATAGTTGATAAAGCAACTTTCTGTTGCAAGTGAACTCCCCACTTGAACCAGAGTTCTTCTCCTGACTAACTAGAGAATTCAGGTAGCTGTCCTGGCTGCTCTACTTTGATGATTTAATAATGGCCTGAAAATCGCTGGAGCAGGAGGTTAAGGTCTTGGCAACATTAGAAAATAGCTACGTGTACATTTTCACAAGTTGGAGCACAGTGAATGATCAAGGTGGAATAGTAATAGGGTAGTCATGACTAGCAGCAACTCATTTAGTACTAAGGTGAGGAATGTTTCTCTTTGTGCATAATTTCAGACTGTATCATTCCACAGGTTGATGTGAAAACAGCTACATTCTCTGGCAGGTTCATTACCTTATGGTACAAAAATCAATCTAATCTTTTTTTTTTTTTTGAGATGGAGTTTTACTCTGGTTGACCAAGCTGGAGTGCAGTGTTATGATCTTGGCTCACTGCAACCTCCGCCTCCTGGGTTCAAATGAGTCTCCTGCCTCAGCCTCCCTAGTAGCTGAGATTACAGGTGCATGCCACCATTCTCAGCTAATATTTGTAGTTTTACTAGAAATGGGGTCTCATCATGTTAGCCAGGCTGGTCTCGAACTCCTGACTTCAGGTGATCTCCCTGCCTCGGCCTCCCAAAGTGCTGGGATTATAGGTGTGAGCCACCACGCCCGGTCAATCTAATCTATTAAGAATAAAATCTCTATGGAACAAATAACTATTGTCCTGAGACTCTTGATATTTTTGCTCTGAGACAGTTGCCACATAATTTGATTCCGAAACAGTCACATTTCTGAGATAATGGATCAACACTGCCAAGCGTGATAGCTGGTACAAAATAGACTCCAAATCACACCTGTAATCCCAGCATTTAGGGAGGCCAAGGTTGGCAGATCACTTGAATTCAGGAGTTCAAGAACAGCCTGGCTAACATGGTGAAACCCCGCCTCTACTAAAAATACAAAAATTAGCCAGGTGTGGTAGTACGTGCCTGTAATCCCAGCTACTGGGAGGCTGAGATAAGAGAATCGCTTGAACCCAGGAGGCAGAGGTTGCAGTGAGCCAAGATTGCACCATTGCACTCCAGTCTGGGTGACAGAGTGAGACTCCCTCTCAAGAAAAAAAGAAAAAAAAAAGACTCTCAGAAAGTGTTAGTTATTTTTCCTCATTAGACTTGTTGAATTGAATGACAGGTCTCAGACTTTATTAGAGAGTAACAATTAGTTTTAAGTGTTAGCCTCCCAATTAAAAATATTATGAAGTTCTTACTTTCCTGGAAAAGTTAGACCATGTAAAAATAACCTTTCACCCTTTGTTCATTTAAATGGAGCAACCAAATACTAGCTGTGGTATTTTTTACAGTATTATTGGTCAAAAGTTATATCAGAGTTGTTTGATATTGGTATGTTATTATTTTATTTCATCTTACTTTATTTTAGTTTTTGAATTGGAGTTTTGCTCTGTCACCCAGGCTGGAGTGCAGTGGCACGATCTTGGCTCACTGCAGCCTCTGCCTGCAGGGTTCCAGCGATTCTCCTGCCTCAGCCTACCAAGTAGCTGGGAATACAGGCACACACCACCATGCCTGGCTAATTTTTGTATTTTCAGTAGAGACAGGGTTTCACCATGTTGGCCAGGCAGTCTCGAACTTCTGACCTCAGGTGATCCGCCTGCCTCAGTCTCCCAAAGGGCAGGGATTACAGGCATGAGCTATCCTGCCCGGTTGATATTGGTAGGTATTAAATGGACAATTTGGATAATCTACTGAAGATCTTTTAGAGTCTGCAAATGTGTGTCTGGTTATGGTATTACAGGTATTCTAAATGTTTGAGGTTTTATGCCATCATAAAGACCTCTAAGCCAGTGGTATGCATTATCTCAACTTCTGCCTCCAGAGTAGGAACTGTGACGGAATAGTGTAATACATGGCATAGTTGCACATCTGGAATTTCAGAGAGAGTGTATGTATATCAGAGTATGTGTATATGCACAAAACATAGCTTTTGATTTAAAAAACTGCCATAAAGGTCTTTTCTGATTAGTCTTCTCCTGCTGTTTATTAATTTAATAGCAGGAATTAATAATTTAATTCAACAATATAATTATTAAAAATGTACACTACCTCACATTGTACACATATCATTTCTAATCCTCACAACAGCCCTGTAAAGTAGGCATCATTATTCTCACTTTTACAGCTGAGATAACTAAGGCTCTGATAAGGCTTAGGTAAATTTCACAAGAACCTTCAGGTAGTAAGTGTGAAGTCAGAATTCAAATCTAAGTCTGGCTGATTTAAAGCCTCTGTTCCTGCCTCTGTATCATACTCTTGGGTATCTGTTTTGTGATTCCACTAGATTATAAGATCTGGCTGTGAGGAATTGCATCTTAAACTGTTTTATGTTACCCAGAAAGGTAACTTGTGGCAAATGTTGCTGTTCTTGCTGAATGTGGTATAGGTAGCTGCCAAGGGGCATATTAACCTTTTCACACACCAGTAGGGGACCAATTAGTGCCATATTTTTGGATAACAGGCTGTACAAGGCTCAATTTTGGTTGGCAAGGAATGGTGCCAGTGGGGGTCAGATCTTGAGTTTATTCGCCAGACTGCAAGTGATTTGTCCTTTTTGCTCACTGCTCTATCTCCAGCATCTAAGACAAGCACATAGTTGCCCCTCAATAAATATCTGCTAATGACAAACAATAATAACAGGTCTGTAGGAACTATTAGCTTTCTTCCATGGCTGTGTATTCCATCCTTAACCTAAGCCAAACCTCCTTCTGATCTAGGCCCACTGACTACATAGGAGATGGGGAAAGGGAGGGTAGAAGGAACAACATAAGCTTATTATGTTGACTGGAAATACCAACACAAGATCCATGCCCTTTGGAAGCTAGGTCAGTAGCATTATCTTTTAAATAAAGGACGATAATGAGGAAAAATAAATTCAAAACAATTCTGTGGCAGAGGTGAAGGGAGAGAGCTTATTTTAGATACTGTTGCATGGGAGATTACCAGACATCTGTATGGTGTTTACCCTTGGAAAGCTAACGTTCACATATTGCAAACAGACACCATAATTGTATCCCAGATTAAGGTTTGTTTAACCTGTATCAATTTTTTTAAAAGGATTTGAATTATAATTGGCAGCAATAATTATCAAACTATCTCTTAATTTCCATTTGGGTAAAAGGAATGATTTCATCAAATACATTTGTCACTTCTTTAAAAATAGTTTTTCCCATCATAACTTTTCTACTGAGCAAGAGGTTTTTATTCATTGGAGATAATAGAATTCTCCATTGGGCAGGAAATTAACAATAAGAGTAAGCTAATAAGTGTGTTTTAAGCACCTATAATTGGAAGGGATGCTGTGGAGACAGAGAAAGGGAAATGAAGAACTGTCCCTGCCCTTGGGGAAACCAACAGTCTAGTTAAAACACAGTAATGTGACTTGTGGTTTTGTAGATTCAGATCTCATTTTATTCAAACCATGTTCCTCAAACCATTACTAATATAGGAAAATATTTATATAAAATAATGTGTAAAGATGTTTTTTGTCCTGTTTCCCAATACCAAAATTACAAAATAATTCAATTGAACTTATATCTAATGGAATTTTATGCCCATTTAATTTTTTAAAAACTAGAAGATGTTTTTAACTTGTTCGTGAGGCATTGAATGTATTATGAAATGGTATTAATCATGTTAAGAAAATAGTGGTATAATCCTTAAGTTGTTAATGATACTTCATGGATATTAAGGTACCTATAAACAACACCAAAACTGTGGCATTCCTTTTTTGTTCGTGGTGGGGGTATGGATTTGACCACTATTCAACTCATACCTTTTTTGTTTGTTTTTTGTCCTGTAGAGCAGAAACTAACTTTAGTAAATATACTGCTTTTGAGATGTTCTTTATATAGAAATTTAAGGCATGGGAAATTATCATCTGGAAAGAAAATGAATGAAACCTCATTTGGACCTTGAGACTATTTTTAAAGGACATTGGACAAGATTATTTAATTAGTACTTAACTATTCTACTGATGTAGATTATATTGAGAAATAATTATTTGAAACGTAGATCTTAAAACATTTTCTTAAAAAATCACTTTTTAGAAATTTGGATTTTCAACAGTTTTATATCACTGAAAGCTGTGTGTACTCTAATTTTGTCCTTGATATGTTTCTCATTCTGAGCAGTATTAAAAAAAAAAATAGAGAAAATATTTATCATAAGTATGTTATTTTTAAATAAATTTCCTTTTAATTGAATGAAATTACATTTTCTACCTGATTTGTGGACCATCAGAGAAAGGAAGATACATATTAAGGAAGGAAAAAAACGAAAGAGACTGAAAAATTAATTAGAACTTATTACTTGTACCATAATATTTTAGCTTTAAACTGTTAGTCCTTTATATTAGAATCCGCTAAAGATCTTAAGTTAGTCTGCTAAATTTTAAAAGGCTTTTAGCAGCCTTTTCTACTTCCCTACAATAAAATAGGCCATTTGTGTGAGTTGCTGTTGATTGCATATTTTGAAGTCATTTTTGTCTTTATTCATTTCATTACCAGCTTGTGATTATCTTGTGTTAAAAAAAAACTCCTCACATTTATGTAGTTATTTATTGTTATTTGTAACATTTTTGTTTATTAAATAGCTGGTTTTCCAGAAGCTTACATGCAAAGGACATCTGTTTGGAGTTGACTTTTGTTAGTAGTGATTCTATTTTGACTTAGATGTTTAGAGATACTTTTCCCTTAACTCTTATATTTGAAGCATTAGCATATAAATCTGATTAAAATGATGTATTAAGTTGACTGATTACAAACAGTTGTGAGTCATAATTTTCTTTCTCCTAAGAATTAGAGATTTAAATCTTTGAAAACATTAATGTGTGTGGGTGGTTATGATAGTCCAGCTGCCATTGTGTGTGTTTCATTTAAATGTAAATTTATCTTAGAGACTCTGAAGATGAGCTCAGAAGGTAGAAAATTTTAATTTGAATAGTCATTTTCTTCTTTTTTCATGAATACTAAAACTGTTTTATACTAAAGAAAAAAACTTATTAAACAGCCAGTACTAAATTACCTCATTTTAAAGATTGTAGTATGATAGTGAGTATTGTTTTATAGTTCTATGTAAAGGAAAGCAGTAGCATTTTGAAGAGAAATCAGGTTATAGAAATACATTTCAAATAATTAAATCTGAGTTGTGAAAGACTACTAACGTTAGCAGAAACACATTGACCTATGTATAACACACACATAGCTATATACTATGTATGTATTTAGACTATATATAAATTTTTCAACACACAGTTGTTGGCTTGAATATACTATATTCTTAACCACTCCCTGATTAAAATAGTATTATACTTAGTCTGATGCTGTAAGTATAAATAAACTTCCAGAAACAATTTTCGAGGAGAGGTTTTTAAGGAATTTTCTACTTACCACTGTTCTCTTTAAAACAGGTCAAGATTTGAAGCTCTGTAATTTTGCTTTATTTCATAGTTGCTGTTGGCATTGTGTCAGCTACCATGAATGTTCTCTCAAGCGAGGTTACCTTCTGTTGCTTTTAGCAGCCTTTTCTACTTCCCTACAATAAAATAGGCCATTTGTGTGAGTTGCTGTTGATTGCATATTTTGAAGTCATTTTTGTCTTTAGTCATTTCATTACTAGCTTGTGATTATCTTTCGTTAAAAAAACAAACGAGTAGGCAGAAAACCTCTTTGATCTACCCTAATCTTTCTATATGTAAATTTTGGAAAAGTGACACTATAGCATGCCAATAAAATTTACTCCTGCATTGATATTTCCAAAGTAATTATAAAAAGGATTATACAATTTACTAAAGGAATTGCTTTTTGTTGGTTGACGAAATTTACTAAAGCCACATAAATGTAAATATTTCTCATGCAACCCCTATGGAGTCAAGGGTTGCCATCAAAGAAAAGAGTTTTGTTTAATATAAATACCTTTATTTTTATTTTTTAAATTTTTTATTTTCTAAATACCTTTATTTTATACAGTTAGAAAAATTAAAAGTGTTTTGAACATTTTGAGGAGGTCTTAAATTTTTACTTATGCCATTCTTTAATATAAATGTTTCCATGACTTAAGACATAATTTTGTGTGATTTGCTTTAATTAATAGTTACTGGTTAGAATTTAAAATTGAGTTTTATAGTAACCAGTAAGGATGTGAATTGTGTATCTATAGCAGTATCCTAATTTATAGATTCTATGACACATAATCAGACACACTGTTTTTTTTTTTTCTATGAAAACCCATGAGCATTTTTCTCCTGTTTTTTCTGTGATTCCACAATAATATGTAGGGGTGACTTCCTTGAGAACAGGACTTATTAGCGTCATTCTTAGGAGTAATAACAGTACCCCTCCTTTCAAACACAGATCTCTTTCTCTGCTCCTTCTCCAAATTCCCAGCTATTCCTCTTAACTTCTGAGGCTTGGAGAAAGTGAACTTTAAAACTCTAATTCTTTCTCTATTTTGAATGATGCACCTTATGGGGGTACTTGTGTGGTTGGGTGGAATATGTAAATACTTTATAAAATTCTTTATAAAATTACATGCTTAGAGATACTTTTGCTTGGTTACACTTTTGCTTTCCCAAACAGTTGTTTTCTTTTTTGACACAGAAAGCAATGTTCTACCTCATTTAGATCAAAGCCAAATTAGTTTAAAACACATATTTTGTAACAAAAATGTTATGTCTCTTAACATGATGTGAAAGTATTAATCATTATTATAATTACTTATTTTGGTAATGTGTCATTGTAATTGTAAAAAGTGTTTCTGGGTTATAAAACCTAGAAGTTCTTTGCAAGGTGGTGAGCCAGTGATATCAACCCATGGAAATGGCTATGATAAACCAGTTTTCTCTGGGTTCATTTCTAGTTTGTGTCATGATTTGAGAAAAACAATAGATCAGAACAAATTAGTATGAATACTCTTAATCATTTCGCCTGATAAAACTTCATGCCATGCCTAGGAGACGATATGTTTACATGAGTATTTTCAAGAATTGCTTTTTAGAACTTCCTCATTAAACGTTTTATAAGGACATTCGGCTTTAACAAATTACATGGTGTCGAGGTAGGGAGTATATGTAATTGTAAAAGGTTTATACGCCACATGCAGATTATTACCTGGTGACTGAAAATGCTGCCTGGATCTTTTTTTGCAGTGCCAGGGAAGGTGGGGGATGGGGAGAATGAAACTTGAATCAGTGGCCATCTGGCCCAGATTTGGCTGATTTCCTGTGCACTGCCCTTTGTTTCAGCCAGACAATGGATTGTTCCTTTAAAAGATAAGAACACCATTGATGACTTTGTGCTGAATCAGCACGTTTGGTTTGGGATTGCAAGCATAGACTCATATTGAAGGGTTTTTACTTGTTCATAGGTCATTATCCTTGTCTTTATCCATTACAAAAATATTCTTAAGGTTGTTTTCTATAGTTTCTATGGTGAGACTACAAATTGAATAAAATAATTGGACATGTAGTTTTCTAGTTTTGAATTACCTGTCTTAAACATTGAAATCTCCTTGTCTTTAGTTTCCAAAATTAGTATCTCCCTGATTGTGATTTTTGGTAAATCTTTATATAGAATAGTTTCTTATGTCTGAACTTGAATTTTCCATTTGAATCTTCAATGACTTAAATTTAATGTTGTCATAAATCTAAGTTAGACTTTTGTGATATGGCTATGTAAATGATAAATTTTCTATGACATCTGTTGTCATGTATCTGCAAATTATATTTTAGGATGTTAGAGCTACTCCTTACTTTAAATGCTACCTACGCACTGTGACACTGTTTAATAAATGGTTATTGACTAGAAATAGGGATCTCTGTCACCTAGCATGCTAAGTCAGTCAGTCATCAGTTTTTGTAGGTTATCTCAGAAGCAGTAGAGATCAGAGAGTAGTTAAGTGTCATTTTTCAGAAGACAAGAACAACCTTCACTGCTACCATTTTGTTGTATGATCAAGAAATATAAAAACAATCATTTTTACTTCTGAAGTTATTAGGAAGATTGTTGGCAGATTTTGTCTTTTAGTTTAATTCTCATCCCTTTACAGTTGAGTTGCCATGTGACTCCCCAGTGCAGAATTTTGTCTTAAACCACTGATAACTTCAAAATCAAGCATCTGATCAAAATTAACTGCTTTGGGATCTAACCTGTAATTCATTTGTGTATGCAGATAAAGGTATGTTGTTTAGGTAGAATCAAAGGGCCTGATCACAAGAAAAAAGCTTAATGGTTAGTTCCTTAGGGATCTAATTATGTAGCAGATGGGACCACACAGAACAATTCACTTTTATTTAGTGTAATTAATTTTAGATCTGCATCCAGAAAAAAAAATGATGACAACAAATGACACAAAGTATTAGTTCGCATCCATATAGGGCACTGTTCTCCACGCATGATTGTTGTTCCTCTTCTCTTTTGGATCACTTTAATCTATTCCTTACTCTATTTGATGCTAATAAGGTCTCAGAATTGCTTATTTGCTTTAAATGAATGAGTAGTTTGGATACACTGATATTAAGAGTGTCATAGATATTCATTGGAATAGAATACTCAGATTTAGAGGATTGATTACTAAATTGTAAAATAAGGCAGAGTTAAAAGCTACAATCACAACAAGACCAAGACAAGTTCTACTTCATTTTCCCCCTGCTTTAATCAGAAACTAGTTCAGGGAACTAGTTCGAGGTAGAGTGGAAGGTCTTATCCTTTCTCCCCTTCCCCCCTCCTGGTCACCCTTCACCCCCACCCCCACCCCCCAACCTCTGACTCTCCTTCAAATCTCACGGAGGAATTATAGTCTCTACAGAGGCTTGGTTGCAGATGCCTGGAAAGTTTACACTGCAGAGAGTTGTTTTGTTTGGCATAGCTAATCAGGAGCCAGGCTGGAATTGCTCATAGCTGTCATTCAGGTTTTGTTTCAAAGTCCAAGGACCTGCTGGGAAAAACAAAAAGCTAATGAAAGCTGACTGTATTTAGGCCTCAAATCTGTAGAAACTGAAATGATGTCCTGACAGTGTATTCTTATTCTTCCACATTCTTGCTGTTACTAAGGTAACAGATTTTTAGAGGCTTTCCATCTTCATTGTCAAGTATTTGCTACACTTATTGTTGTTTTTCAGATTAGAGCAATTCAGATTATCTCCTTTTGAGATGAAGGAAAAAGAGAAAATAATGGAAATAAAATGTCTGAATCAAGTACCCTGAATGCTAGTAAGATCAGTTTTTTTAAATGCCTTAAAATTCTCAGATTCATAACACATGACAGTTGTTTAGGACAAGTTCAGTCCCCAAATTTGTGATGCTGTGTGTATGAAATTCCCGTTCTTATAAGGTAAAATAGTACATATTCATATAATCACTGAAGAATATATCTTATAGGAAAAATGTGTATAGTGAAATACACTGTCTTTAAGATCTTCCTTCCTGAATGAAAAACTAGTTATATGAAAAACTGATGAGCTTGAATTCCTATCTGTAAATAGTAAAGTCAAGTAGCATGAGAAAATGGACTGTGATGGGTATATTTACTGAAAACATTGTTTATATATATATATATATATACATGAATGGAGTGAATGGAGAAGGACCTGAGCCAGACCTTGAGATGTATGGGATTTAGATAGGTAAGAAGAGAAAAGATAAAATTCCAGGTTGAGAAACTAGCATGAACAAAGGTACAGAAATTAAAACAAAGGCCTCCTGATACATTTTTAACACTTTTCTTCAAGATACTTTTGGGTTCTTTTTCATTCAGGTAGCTGCCCACTTTCTTATTTATTTCTTGGAAGAAAATTAAGCCAGATCTTATCTCCATGAACATAGGCTTTTACTGTGTTGGGGCCAAATTAGTGACATGATCTGATCCATACTAAAATTAGATCACTAATTGTTCACAGGACGATTTGCCTTGGTAGATTAACACTCATCTATATGGAAATGCTGTTGTTTTTACAGTCCATTTGGGGCACATATCAAACCTGTGGTTTGATAAGTGATAAACAGAATTATTTTGTGGAGATAAGGTGTTCTTTGGGTTGGATTTAGAACTGAGACTCTTCAGGGAGCTTTTCTTTTTTTTTTCTTTTTTTTTGAGACAGTCTTTGTTGCCAGGCGCCAGGCTGGAGTGCAGTGGCATGATCTCGGCTCACTGCAACCTCTGCCTCCCTGGTTCAAGCAATTCTCCTGCCTCAGCCTCCCAAATAGCTGGGACTATAGGCATGTGCCACTATGCCCAGCTAATTTTTGTATTTTTTAGTAGAGAGAGGGTCTCACCATGTTGGCCAGGATGTTCTCGATCTCCTGACCTCGTGATCCACCCGCCTCGGCCTCCCAAAGTGCTGGGATTACAGGCGTGAGCCACCGCGCTGGGCCAGAGCTTCTCAATAGTGTTATAACCTTTATGAATCCTCTTGCCATCATGTTGACTCAAATGGAAGATGACACAGGTTTTTGTTTTTTTGTTTTTTTTTACAGGCTTATCAAACATCTTCATCAAATACTCTTTCCCCGGTAGCAATGACTGTAATATTGAAGTGACCTAATTTTAGTATGGATCAGATCATGTCACTAATTTGGCCCCAACACAGTAAAAGCCTATGTTCATGGAGATAAGATCTGGCTTAATTTTCTTCCAAGAAATAAATAAGAAAGTGGGCAGCGAGCTGCATGAAAAAGAATCCAAAAGGATCTTGAAGAAAAGTGTTAAAAATGTATCAGGAGGCCCTTGTTTTAATTTCTGTATCTGTGTTCATGCTAGTTTCCCAACCTGGAATTTTATCTTTTCTCTTCTGACCTGTATAAATCTCATACGTCTCAAGGTCTGGCTCAGGTCCTTCTCCATTCACTAAACCCTCTTCAACTGCTGGTGTCCACAGATAGTAAGAGAGGCTGTATCCTCAGCTGGTTACAGTATTTAAAGAGTGGTGTTCGAATAGGGTTTCTACATTTTTAGGAGGAGAATGATTAGGATGGGGTAAATATAAAGAAAAAATAACATAGATGGAATAGATCATTTGAAATGGGCAAGTTTATCTAGAAAAGATTTAAAGAAACAAGATATCTGTCTTCAAGGGCTGACATATGCAGCTGGAATTAGATTTACTCTAATTACTTTTAAGGCAGTGGGTTCAAATTGTGCTCTGCAGAGCTTCAGGGATTTTGTGGTGAGCCTTGGGCTGCATGGAGGTAGAGAAGAGCCGGAGACTAGTGGACATGCTGCCAACAGAAGAGTTCCACTTTTAACTGCTTTATGTATTGGGTTTGTGCCTACTATTTCTTTTAAAAACACATTGCATGGTTTAAAAAATACAGTTTTGAAAAACACTGCTGTATAGAATAATAAGTGAGAGAGTTTTGGTTCAAATTGCAATAAAATGTTCTAGCACTAACAGACTTTGAAAAATTAAATGGACTGCTTTGTGAGATGTTAGTTCCACATTAAAGCAGAACATTAATGACCCTGGCAAGGATGTTGGAAGATTTCTGCTTTTGGGGAAAGATTAAGTTAGATGGCCTCCTAGATTTCTGACAGTTGTAAGATTGTGTAATTGATTTCTTCTCTTATTGTCAGTGTCAGATAATCTGACATTTTCTGCTTTTTTTTTTTTTTTGAGACAAGTCACTCAGGCTAGAGTGCAATGGCACGATCTTGGCTCACTGCAACCTCTGCCTCCTGGGTTCCAGTGATTCTCCTGCCTCAGCCTCCTGAGTAGCTGGGATTACAGGCCTGCACCACCCCGCCCAGCTAATTTTTGTATTTTTAGTAGAGTCTGGGCTTCACCGTGTTGGGCAGGCTGGTCTCAACTCCTGACCTCAGGTGATCCACCCACCTCAGCCTCCCAAAGTGCTGGAATTACAGGCGTTAGCCACCGCCTTTGGCAACATTTAGCTGATCTTAATTGGGTTTTTTGAGAAACACTACCTCCCCTTTACCTCATGAAGTTACAGAGAGTAGGAACAATGTCTTAACTGTTTTTGCTTTTGGATTCTTCAGATCCTAGCACAGATGTAATGGCTCAGTAAATACCTGTTGAGAGAGAAATGACTGCAAGAAGCACTTGCTTGATTGCCTTATGACCCCATCCAGTAATAAATGGTGATAAGGGAAGGTATTTGCAGGCTATTTTTTTCTACTTTTGCTTTCTGCCCTTCAGAAATAGTAGAAATGACAAAGACTTGAGATAAGCCAGTCCCAGCCCAAGGTTTTTTTTTTTTTTTTTTTTTTTTTTGCCCAGGAGGCCAAAATACTACTTTGAAAAAGTGAACATTGCTCCCTGAGAGCCGAATAGATAAAAAATTTAACATGGAAATCAGGATCTTCCCTACAAATTAAGAAACTGAGGCACAGAAGAATGGTGAAGTGAGGAGATTTCCAGATATTCCAAGTGTAAATAGGGGAATATGTTAACAAGAGGATCACAGTGGCAGCCTTGACTTCAGGATCTTTTGCCCCCTGATTCAATTGGTTCTTAACGTTATTAAGAAGTAGAACTAAAGGATATAAATTACAGGAAAGTTGTTCCAGATGCATGATTGGAATCTAGTAATGGTGGTAGACTTGATACAGGGGTGGGCAGGTGTGTGATGAGCACAGCGGAATCAAAAGCAGCCTTTTCACCCATAGGAGGCTTTTCATGTTTCCTGTCTTTGTCCTGTTGTCCTGGGTGGGAAAGGGAGAAGTGTTTGTGCTAGCTTCTGGCACATTGCCTTGTGCCAAGTAGACACTAAAGTACTTATGGAATCAAGCTAAATTTTATTAATGGGACTTTCAGAGGAATTACGAATTACAGTGCAAACTGTAGGTGGTAATCATAGTTCTTGCTTGAAGTCCCCTGTTCCTCTACAAAGTCAGGTGAGTTTAGGAACAATTTTCATGATGCCAATATCTTTTATTTTTTGAGACAGGGTTTTACTCTGTTGCCCAGGCTGGAGTGCCGTGGCATGATCTCAGCTCACTGAAACCTCTGCCTACCAGGCTCAAGTGGTTCTCCCACTACAGCCTCCTGAGTAGCTAGGACTACAGGTAGACCCACCATGCCTTGCTAATTTTTGTATTTTTTGTAGAAACGGGGTTTTGCCGTGTTGTCCAGGCTGGTCTTGAACTCCTGGGCTGAAGTGATCTGCCCATTTCAGCCTCCCAAAGTACCGGGATTACAGGTATGAGCCACCACGCCTGGCCCTGGTATCAGTAACTTAGAGTTCAAATGAGGAGATTGGTCACATCTGAAAACACAGATAGGCTTATGAAGATCTCTGTACAAGTTGTTCATTGTTGATAAGTGACAAGAAGGATGTCTGGAACCAGTAAATGATTCCAGCACTAAGGCAGCCTTGCCATACCTCTGAGAGAAAAGGGTTACTTTTCATTAGGCGAGTAGTTATAAATCCTAATTATTAATATGTATACTGTAATACCTGAGTACTTTCTGGGGTGAAGATATCATAAACGGAAAACTAGATTGCAAAAGGATTTCAAAATTAATCTCATACTCATGTCTATTTTACTGATGGAGAAGAAATTGGAGCCCTAGAGATACTTAAAGAGCCAGGATTAGAGCATAGGGTATTTGATTCACAATATAATCGCCTATTCGTAATGGTAAAGGAGGAGGATATCTTTATTCGTTCTGTAGATTTTAAAAAATATTTAGGAATGAATGGCCTTTCTTCCCAAAGCTGTTTTATAATTTGCAAATTATGCCCAGTTCTGGGTATTATTTATATATCCTTAAAGCTACTGAACATGTCTTATGGTTTTATGCAATAAAAGGGCACTACAGGTGTCAACATCATAGAGCTGCTTATATAGTATATAAGATACACCTTAATGCCTAAGGCAACAAGTGCCTTCTGCCAGTAAGAATGAAAATTAAGGCCTATGGAAAAATTTAATTAAAACAATTAAGACATGAGAGTGAGACGAGGAAATAAAAAATTAAGACAACTGATTTGGAAATGGTTTATTAGTTAAAAAAAAAGGATCGTTTAAGCACACTAAAGCATATTGGAACAAATTTTGAATTCATTTAAAAGAATATGTTATTAACACTATTAAGGGCTTTAATAAAAACTCAGTTGTATATACATATTTATATGATTATTAGCAACAATTCATTAAAATGTTTATCAACTAATTAGCATATTTGATTTATACTGGGAAGCTCTAGAGGTCAGAAATAGGATAAAAATTTCACAGAGGAAGATTAAACATATAGCAAGAAAGAACTTGCGGGGTTCGGTGGCTCACGCCTGTAATCCTAGCACTTCGGGAGGCCGAGGTGGGCAGATCACGAGGTCAGGAGATCGAGACCACCCTGGCCAACATGGTGAAACCTCATCTCTACTAAAAATGCAAAAAGTTAGCCAGGAGTGGTGACACGCACCTGTAGTTCCAGCTACTTGGGAGGCTGAGGCAGGAGAATCGCTTGAAGCCAGGAGGCAGAGGTTGCAGTGAGCCGAGATCATTTCACTGCACTCCAGCCTGGGTGACAGAGCAAGACTTTATCTCAAAAAAAAAAACAACCTTAAAAACATGTTTTACTTTACTATTAAGTATATTAAAGAGTCTAATAATGAAAATTAGGTTGTCTTCTACACCTGTTTCCCAGTTGCCCAAATCCCCTAACTGGAGATAACTCCATTTCTAGTACACCCTTCCTAAGATATTTTGTATATGTACATACATGTATGTGTATGTACAGGAAAACATATTGAACATATCGTTTGGTACTTTGGAGACTGATCAAAACCTGTCTGTGAGCTAGTGCTCCTAAAAGTGCAACATGCTATCTTGTGATGTATCTGAGAAGTGTCACTAAAGTGTTCAACAGAGGCTGGAGGATGGGCTGGGAGGAATGTCACAGGGATTCCCATCCTGGGTGGAAGTGGACTTTGATGACATTGAAGGTTCTCCTCCCAAATTATGTGAGGAACAAAAAAGAAGCATAAGGAACTTTTGTTTTAGCTGGGAAGATAAGATACATGTTCACATGCACACCAGCAGAGAAAATGTAAATTCTGTAAGACAAAATTAGTGATATCACAAAGCTATATAAAAATAGTTGTTGAATGACCTGGGTAGATGGTAGTAAGTACTGTGAGTTAAGCAAAGGGTGAGGAAGTCTAAGAAAACTTTGTTTACGAGGTAGGATTTTACCTAAGCCCTGAAGAATTGAATTTGGATTAACAGGGAAGAGGTAAAGAGAGTAGTTTGTCATCGTTGAACACTAAAAGTGAATAGAGGGATGGCGGGTAGAATTGGGATGAAAGCGAAGGAAATAAAAGGTTGGTGAGGAGAAAAGATGTTAAATTAAGACCATGTTATGGAGTCAGTGAAGTCTAGGATCTGAAGTGTAGCCTACATAAAATGAGTAATAAGGGCCCACTGAAAGTTGCCTTTTTTCTTTCATTTTTAGTTAACACATAATAATTGTACATATTTATGGGATACAGAATATTTCAATACATGTATACAATATGTAATGGTCAAATCAGGGTAATTAGCATATCTATCACCTCAAACATTTATAATTTTTTTGTATTGTAAACATTTAGAATCCTCTTTTAGCTTTTTGAAAACATAAATTATAGTTAACCATATTGCCCCTATGGTGTTACAGGACACCAGAACATTCCTCCAATCTAGCTGTAATTTTGTATCCAGACCTGCCTCTCCCTATCCTTCCCCTCCCCTCACCCTTTCCTTCCTCTAATAGCTACAATTCTACTCTACTTCTATGAGCTCAACATTTTTTATTTTTAGTTCCCATATATGAGTGAGAACGTGCAGTATTTGTCTTTCTGTGCCTGGCTTATTTCACTTAATATAATGTCCGCCAGGCTCATCCATGTTGCCACCAAAGACAGGATTTCATTCTTTTTTTTAAATGGCTGAATGATATTCCACTGTTTGTATATACCACATTTTCTTTATCCATTTATATGCTGATGGAAATTTAGGTTGATTACATGTCTTGGCTATTGTGAATAGTACTTCAATAAACATGGAAGTGCAGATATCCCTTTATACTGCTTTCCTTTCCTTTGGAGATATACCCAGTAATGGGATCGCTGGATTCTATAATAGTTCTTTTTTAGACAGAGTCTTGCTCCGTTGCCAGGCGCCAGGCTGGAGTGCAATGGCGC
>CAUYQU010062217.1:0-54648 GCA_963574635.1 Cheracebus regulus | reverse complement strand
TTAAACACAATTATTGGCATAAAAGAGGTTTTTAATACCCATTTTTAGACTGTATTCTAGCCTGAGCAATAAAACAAGAATCCCATTCTCTCTCCCTCTTTCTCTTCCTCTTTCTTTCTCTCTTTCATTCTTTTTTTCTTTGTTTTGCTGTTTCTTTCTCCTTTTCTCTCTTTTTCTAAAATCTCTTCCTCTTTCTCTTGCATTCTTTTTTCTTTCTTTTGCTGTTTCTTTCTTTCCCCTTTTCTCTCTTTTTCTAAAATCTCTTCCTCTTTCTTTCTTAAAAAAAAAAAAAAAATAGTTTTCTTCACTCCGGAGCTGTTTGTAGGCTCTTTCAGTTACCTGCTGGCTAAGCTTGAAAGAACTCAACTGCCTTAAAAACTTAATTAGACTTAACGAGTTCAGCAGTATTGCTGGGATAATAAGTTCTGTATATTAAAACTGAGTTTGTAAAAAATAGCAACAAACAGTAATCTAAAAAATATGTGTAATAGTAACAGGAAAAATGCTGTGTGAGAACATGTCTGACAAAAGCTGTGTAAAGCTTTTCTTATAAAATTGTATTCAAAGACGAAGAGGAATTCAACAAATGGACAGAGATATCATGTTAATGGATTGGAATAGTAAAGGGCCAAGAATAACCAACACACAGAGAGCACAAACTGTAAGGGGACAAAGTATAATTAAAAATTAAAGATTTAGGCTGGGCGTAGCAACTTACCCCTTAATTCCAGCACTTTGGGAGGCAAAGGAGGGCGGATCACCTGAGGTCAGGAGTCTGATACCAGGCTGGCCAACATAGCAAAACCCTGTCTCTACTAAAAATACACAAATTAGCTGGGCTTGGTGGCACGTGCATGTAGTCCCAGCTACTTGAGAGGCGAAGGCAGGAAGATTGCTTGAATGTGGGAGGTGGAGGTTGCAGTGAGCTGAGATTGTGCCACTGTACTCCAGCTTGGGTGACAGAGCGAGACTGCATCTCAAAAAAAAAAAAATTAAAGATAAAATTAGATTTGTTTACATTAATTGTTTAAATTTAATTTAAAATAAAGGTTAAAAGAATTTAAAAATTCTGTTAGAACACCATGAAAACAGTGAAAAGGCAAACTCAGACTATGAAGCAAGTATTTGCTATATATATAAATTTCTAGTAAAACTTATGAAGATGTGCATGGTAAACTCTGTCTTGGAATGTTTGATTTTGAGAAGGAAGGAAGGGAATATGATTGAGTAGACTGCTCATAGAACCTTCTATATTTTGAGATGTAATATTTCTCAAGTTGGATTGTTCATACGTGGGTGTTCATTATACACTTACTCCTCCTTCACAGTTGAGAGGACCGAATGTATAATGGAAAAGCATGTTTCCACAAATAACAGAAAACGTGTATTTGTAGATTCACCCAACAGTGGGTTAGAAATATTTGGAAGAAGAAAAATTGTGTCTGTATTGAACCTGTATAGACTTATTTTCATGTCATTATTCCCTAAACAGTACAGTATAACAACTATTTACTTAGTTGTTACATTGTACTAGGTATTAGAAGTAATGTAGCGATGATTTAAAGTACACAGGAGGAGATGCTTATGTTATATGCAAATACGATACCATTTTATATTAGGGACTTGAGCATCTGAGGATTTTAGTGCCTGCTGGAAGTTTTGGAACTAGTCTTCCATGGATGCTAAAGGATGACTTTAAATTTGTTTATATGGTTTTGTGTATTATATGTTTCATGATCTTACAAAATAATTGCAGTTTTAGTGACTATTTGGACACTTTTAGGGAAAATATATAATGTCAAGTAAATAATGTGGCCATAATCACATTTTGGGAAACAGAAACCGGTAATTTCGGGTGGTTTTGTTGTTAACTATGATTAGATTATTAAATTTCAGTAATACACCGAAAAATCCTGTCTTTATCTAGGTGCCGTACTCACATCTTTGCAGATGAAAAAGGAGCGGAAAGGAGTCGAAAGGTATTTAGGATATATTTAGTGATAATTACTCATTGAATAAAATTGTTAACATTTATCTTAAGGTTGAAACAACGTTAGCTCTATTAGCCACGATTTTTTGTCAGGGCTGTTTTTGCCAGTGAGTTAATAGAATCAGTTTTTTTTTTTCCTTAACGAACATATACCATTAATGTCCTTTTTTTCCCTTTTGATTCTTCTCCCCAGAGGATAGACTAATTTAGAGGAGTTAAAAATGGTTATGAAATTGGCTGAGCGCAGTGGCTCACGCCTATAATCCCAGCACTTTTGGAGGCCAAGGCGGGAAGATCACAAGGTCAGGAGTTGGAGACCAGCCTGACAAACATGGTGAAACCCCCGTCTCTACTAAAAATACAAAACTTAGTACACTTGGTGGCACACACCTGTAGCCCCAGCTGCTCAGGAGGCTGAGGCAAGACAATGGCTTGAACCCAGGAGACAGAGGTTACAGTGAGCCAAGATTGTGCCACTGCACTCCAGCCTGGGCAACAGAGGGAGACACCATTTAAAAAAAAAAAAAAAAAAGGATATGAAATTTATGAAAATATATATATTTATTTGAAAACTAATCTTGTAATGATTTGATGTAAAGTAAGCTGTCATTCTTTCTTGCCTGGGCACGTAATTTTCAGTGATTTAAAAAATTGTCCTCAGCAAAATGGCTAGCAATTCAGGGATTCATGAAACAATAAACCCTTAAATGTCTTAATTTTTTTGATGTATATCATCGTAACATAATTAAGCAGGGTTTTCTATTTATCCCAATCAACAGTAGGCGTGGAGGAGAATTTGATTTGTTTAAATTGTTTTCCACTTGTTTTTCTGTCTTAATTTAAGAGATTTTAAAAAGATAGTGCTGGAGGTTGGGTTGAGGTAGAGGGTGGCATTTGGGTTCTTTAACAATACCATAGTACAGTTTGTTTGGTTTTGATCTGACTTGGTGAATCATATGATACAGCATATTTGCATGGTTGTAATTATTTGCATACATCATTATATTTGGCTTTTGAAATTTATTCTGAAGCATTTTTCATATATAACAAGAATTTTCATAATAGCTAATTTATATAATCCATTGTTTTGTACCCATGTTATTACATGCAAATCCTTGCAGCACTTTGCTATAGTTAAAGTTTATATTGCTTTTTTTTCTGTCTTGCTGGCTTTTTTTATTCTCTCCTATTCTATATTAATGCATAATGGGTTTAACTTTAGAAAGGCAGTGGCTTTTACATAGAAGTCTTTGGGTACTGTCAGAGTTACGCTCAACCAAACAGTGTCATTAAAAAAGAGAGACAGAAACATCAGAGGGAAGAAACACAAAACCAATAAACTGCACAAGACAGGATATATTATTCACTTTGTATGAGTAGCGTTTACAATGTCATAATAGTTAATGCGTTTTTTTTTTTTAATTGACAACCTATGATTAAAATACAGAAGGCTTAATTTCAGTCTTGAAAAATGTGAGAATACAAATGACAGAGTGCAAAGTGAGAGAGGAAAGAATAAAGGGAAGGATACGGGTGCTGATACCCTCATTCTACAAAGTAGAGAGGCAAAATAGATTGTTTATTGTTGATGAAATAAGAAATTAAGATAGAATTCAAGTTACTAAGGGATCAGTAGAACAACTAAAAGTAGTGATGTATCTATGTTGGGATGATAAGGTGGTAAGACGTGAGGGTGATGTGAGCTTAAATCCTCTTCTGCATAGCAAGTAGTCAATAGCATTGAAAATGGAAAAAAATAAGCTTATGTTACTATTTTTGGTTTAGGATATAGATTTAAGTACTAGAAGAAGCTGCTAAAAGAGTAAGAAAGTGATTATTTCTGAGGATCCAGGTACAAGTGCAGGGCATAGTTGCTTTTCATTATAAGCCTCTTAATACATGTTTGTGTGTGTGTGTGTGTGTTTTGAAAGAAGTCTTACTGTGTTGCCCCTGTTAGTCTCAAACTCCTGGCCTCAAGTATCTCCTACTGTGGCCTCCAAAAATGCTGGAATTAAGGTGTGAGCCACTGTGCCTGGCCAGCCTCTTCATATATTTTAAATCCTAGATCCAAAAATTGAAATAGAACTGAAAAAAGTGCAGAGTTTGAGTTTTAAGTGTTAAGTTTTAAAGGTTGTAGAGGTTTAGGTAAGAGGAGGATTAAGTAATCTAGGTACAGGTAAAAAGCCTGTATAATGTCAGGGAAGTGTAGGATTGTATAGTATATTTCGGGAATTTCTAGCAAATAGGAATGGTTGGAGAGAAAGGTGATTTAGAAGAATGGCAGGTTGATTCTTTACCAGATTGAGGAGGATCTTACAGTATTTTTTGAAAAATCAGTTAATATAATTTGTGTCATGAAAACAAGTTTTAGTAATATAAATTATATAAATAAGCTCTTTCAGATTTCCTACACCTGTAACATACACAATTCCTTCCTCATTTGAAAATCACTGAAATTTGAACTGAGAGCTGGTAAGATCATTTTAGCATGTATTAGAAATTACACTGTTGGCATTGTAAGAGTTAGATTTGAAGGAAAGATAGACTGGTAGTAAGACCACCAATTGAGAAGCTGTTAAAACAGTCCAGACCAAAGGTAATGGGTGCCTGAAATAGAGCAATGTCATTTGGAACAGAGTAAGAGGGCCAGGTACATGTTCAGCATGTTTAGGAGGCAATCTTGTTTGGACAGGCTCCACCAATTCCTTTAAAACTGAAGCCTGATTACTGGAGTGACAAACTACAGAAAGAAGCAGAAGCGTTTGCTTATTATCGACGGACACACACTGCCAATGAGCGCCGGC
This sequence comes from Cheracebus regulus, assembly GCA_963574635.1. NCBI lineage: Eukaryota > Metazoa > Chordata > Mammalia > Primates > Pitheciidae > Cheracebus > Cheracebus regulus. The sequence goes on along the minus strand of CAUYQU010062217.1, from coordinate 49,854 downwards.
GGCGTGGTGAAATGAGGGATCTCTTTGAGAAATTAAAGATCACATTGGGATTACTTCATTCTTCCAAGGTTTCCAAAAGTCACATTCTTACTCGAGTAAGTGTTCTGTGTAAAGTACAATAAGAGCTTGACTAAGAGATTGTTACCGATGCTATGAGAAAGGGAATCCATTGACATACAAGGGAGATTGAAATAGAGCTACTTAAAACTAACAGTTGAATATGGACTAATGAATGTCCAGTAAATCCCTTAGGGGGAAAATCATTATGCTAAATCACAGTAGTTTTTCACTGAAAGTCCGGTTCTTATTTGGCACAACTATCCTTTCTTCAGATAGGGTCAGAAACTCTGGTTAGCCACGTTGACCACATTCTCTTTACATTCGTGTTCTTGATAGCACTTAGTACAGGTTATCACAGTGTAAAGCACAGCATGAGTGATATTTTAATACACTTAACAGTTGACACTGGTGTTCTTGATAGCACTTAGTACAGGTTATCACAGTGTAGAGCACAGCATAAGTGATATTTTAATACACTTAACAGTTGACAGTCATTTTAGACGAAAATCTGAAATATTCAAGGGAGTAGAAGTTTTAACTTTGCATGTGGAATATCTAAAGTAATTTCATTTAAATTGTTTTTAAGTAGAAGCTGGAGGAGTACTGGATAAGCATTCATATCCCTCTAGAGCAAAGTTATTTCAACCAGATTTTGGTTAGACTAGGAGGTGATCTTAAGGTTGATTATTAAAATCTAAGCAAAGCACAAGTGTTTTGTATCTCCTCGCAGTAGTGGAATGTCTACTACCATTCATTGATGCTCGTTGGAAATAATCATGGTCACATTCCTTAAAAGTGTAAGCCAGAAACCCTCTTATAGTTTAACAAAAAGTAATTTCTGAAACATCAGCAATTGTTAATGGAGTTTAAAAATTCTTTTAAGATATTAGATTTTTTTTTTTAATTAGAGAAATTGTGTAGACCTTACCTGTGCACAAGAGTGGATCAATTTTCAGTAATATTGCTGTTTCTATTTTAGGCATTCAGTGAAATTCAGGGACTAACAGATCAGGCAGACAAATTGATAGGACAGAAAAATCTCCTGACTCGAAAACGGAATATTCTCATACGGAAAGTATCATCTCTTTCAGGTGAGACAAGTAAATAATCTCTGGTAAAGAGCATACAGCTTTAGCAAGGAGAAATCCTCAGTAGATCTTTCAGATACGACTAAATTGAAGTCTTGGCTCTCAGAGTTTACAGCACAGTTATCCATTATCCGGGTGGGATATTTCTTTTGAACTGTAATCACCTTGCTTTCCATAGTTTTCAGGAATATAGTTAAAGCAACTGGATTTCTGTTGAGTCTGTTTCTCATTGTGTGGGATAATGCAGAAAGTGGTAATGTATCTCTGTAATTCTCTTGTAGGTAAGACAGAAGAAGTGGTCCTGAAGAAGCTAGAGTATATTTATGCAAAACAGCAAGCACTAGAGGCACAAAAAAGAAAAAAGAAGATGGGATCAGATGAGTTTGACATGTCTCCCAGAATTAGCAAACAGCAGGAAGGATCTTCTGCATCATCTGTAGAGCTTGGACAGATGATTATAAATAACAGAAGGGGGAAACCTTTGATTCTTTCTAGAAAAAAAGACCAGGCCACAGGTAGGAGGGACATTCTTTGCTTCCCTTAATGTAGATGAATATCAGTTGACTTTACTTGACTGATCATCCTCTCTTGTCCATAGTTTTTTGTTTGTTTGTTTGTTTTTTTGAGACAGAGTCTCTGTTGCCCAGGCTGGAGTGCAATGGTGTGATTTCGGCTCACCACAGCCTCTTCCTCCTGGGTTCAAGCAGTTCTCCTGCCTCAGCCTCTCGAGTAGCTGGGATTCCAGGCATGTGCTACCACATCTGGCTAATTTTATATTTTTAGTGGAGGCGGGGTTTCTCCATATTGGTCATGCTGATTTCGCATTCATAACCTCAGGGGATATGTCTGCCTCTGCCTCCAAAAGGGTTGAGATTACAGGTGTGAGCCACTGTGCCTGGCTTTTGTTTGTTTGTTTGTCCCCTCATCCCCCCGCCCCTGGCCTGAGATGGCTCTGTTGCCCAGGCTGGAGTGCAGTGATGTGATTTCAGCTCACTGCAACCTCCACCTCCCGGGTTCAAGTGATGATTATACTGCTTCAGCTTCCTGAGTAGCTGGGACTACAGGCGTGCACCACCATGCCCGGCTAATTTTTTTATTTTTAGTAGAGACCGGGTTTTGCCATGTTGGCCAGGCTGATCTTGAATTCCTGCCTCAAGTGATGTGCCCACCTCGGCCTCCCAAAGTGCTGGGATTACAGGTGTGAGCCACCTCTCTCAGCCCACAGTTTTAGTTTTAATTAAATGAATTAAAGATGGGTTATGTAAAAATAGAATATTAACTACTTTAGATTTTGAGTTTTTTGGTTGTAATACACAGTAATGCAAATCCTGAGAAGTTACTAGTCCTGGTAACATATAAGTTTATAGTCATGTATTTTCTTTTTATTTATTTTTTTGATACAGAGTCTCGGTCTGTTGCCAGGCTGGAGTGCAGTGGCATGATCTCAGCTCACTGCAACCTCTGCCTCCCCGGTTCAAGCGATTCTCCTCCCTCAGCCTCCCCAATAGCTGGGACTACAGGCATGCGCCACCACACCCAGCTAATTTTTGTATTTTTAGTAAGAGATGGGGTTTCACCATGTTGGCCAGGATGGTCTTGATCTCTTGACCTCATGATTTGCCTGCATCGGTCTCCCAAAGTGCTGGGATCACAAGTGTGAGCCAACGTGCCCGCCCCTAGTCATGTATTTTTAGTGAGTAGTTTTTTAAACTGTTAATCTTTTCTGACTTTATATGTGACTTCATGATTTCCCTGCAGTTCTGCTGGTGGGTTGAAGAAGTTGGGTATAGTGGAGACAAATAAACGGGAAATTTTTTGTAAAATTTAATTTTGTCAAATCAGGGTCTATTTTTCATCAGATCACTTATTAATACATTGCTATTAAGAAACAAAGTAGCTGGGTGCTGTGGCTCCCGCCTGTAATCCCAGCACTTTCGGAGGCTGAGGCAGGTGGATCACCTGAGGTTGAGAGTTTGAGACCAGCCTGACCAACATGGAGAAAGCCTATCTCTACTAAAAATACAAAATCAGCCTGTTGTGGTGGCCTATGCCTGTAATCCAGCTACTTGGGAGGCTGAGGCAGGAGAATCTCTTGAACCTGGGAAATAGAGGTTGCGGTGAGCTAAGATTGCACCATTGCACTCTAGCCTGGGTAACAAGAGTGAAACTCTATCTCAGAAAACAAAACAAAACAAAAAAGAAAGTAAATGGGTCTTAAATTCTTATTACCATCTTTATTTTGGAAGTGAAGCTATACTGAATTTATGTTACTTGTATTCTGAGAGAATGGTGTATGTTGCTGGGTGTGGTGACTCATTCCTGTAATCCCAGCACTTAGGGAGGTGGAAGCAGGAGGATTGCTTACACTCAGGAGTTTGAGACCAGCCTTGGGCAACATGGTGAAACCCTCTGTCTACTAAAAATACCCAAATTAGCTTGGTGTGGTGGTACACACCTGTAGTCCCAGCTACCCTGGAGGCAGAGGCTGCAGTGAGCCCAGATAGTACCACTGCATTCCAGCCTGGGCAACTTTTAAATTTAAAAAAAAAAAAAAAGAAAAAGAAAAGAAAGAAAAAAAAGAAAAGAATGGTATATCCTTTTTGCCTCTTTGGATCTTTGGATAACCCAGTGTATGAGCCAGAAAAATCCGGTGTGGGTTTTTTGTGTTTGGTTTTTTTTTTTTTTTTTTTGAGACAGTGTCTTACTCTGTAGCTCAGGCTGGAGTGCAGTGGTTCACTTCCAGCCTTGACCTCCTGGGCTTAAGCAATTCCCCCACCTCAGCCTCCGTAGTAGCTGGGACCACAGGTACACACCACTATACCTGACAAATTAAAAAAAGATTTTTTTTAGGCTGGGTGTGGTGGCTCACACCTTAATCCCAGCACTTTGGGAGACTGAGGCAGGTGGATCCCCTGAGGTTGGGAGTTCAAGACCAGCCTGACCAACATGGAGAAATCCTGTCTCTACTAAAAATACAAAAAATTAGCTGGGCATGGTGGTGCATGCCTGTAATTCCAGCTACTCAGGAGGGCTGAGGCAGGAGAATCACTTGAACTCAGGAGGTGGAGGTTGCCGTGAGCCAAGATTGCGCCATTATACTGTAGCCTGGGCAACAAGAGTGAAACTTCGTCTCAAATTTAAATATATATATATATATATATATATATTTATATATTTTTATGTATATATATATTTATATATATATATATATATATATATATTCTTTTTTTTTTTTTTTTTGTAGAGATGGAGGTGGGGGTCTCACCATGTTGCCTAGGCTGGTGTTGAACTCCTGGACTCAAGTGATCTGCCTGCCCCAGCCTCTCAAAGTGCTGGAATTACAGGCACGAGCCACCATACCCAGCTGAATGCCTTTTATCTATAACTAATTTCTGATGTTTCTTGCAGAAAATACGTCACCCTCGAACACTCCACACACCTCTGCCAACCTTGTGATGACTCCACAAGGGCAATTGCTCACCCTAAAAGGTCCTCTATTCTCAGGACCAGTGGTAACTGTTTCTCCTGATCTCTTAGAATCTGATCTTAAGCCTCAAGTTGCCAGTAGTGCTATGGCTCAGCCAGGTATGTTGTAAGTGTTGTCCTCTATGGGAAGTGATAAAGTTATCCCTCGTGTCTCACAGTGACCAAGGAAGCCTTTGAATGTGTTCTGTAATGATAAAGAGCTATTTTGTTGGCATTTGCCTTGGTAGGAGGTGGCCCTCTTTTTAGAACATATTTGGCTTGAGCTGTGATACTGTTTGGTGTGTTTTACACCTGGTATTGGGAACCATTTTGTGAACTCTGATAATTTCTAAGTAGAATAATCAAAAAGATGTCAGAGTGAAAGGAAGATGTTAAATGATCATGGTCTTAGGTCTTGGTGTTGATAAATATTTGTCAGTTTTTTGTGGTACTCAGAGACAATAACATTCCTGCATTACCAGCCGTATTCGCTTTGAGCAGTACTCTGTTTTGGGGCAAAGGGTAAAGGTGAAAGAGAAGCCCCACTAGGGTGATTAGGTTCCAGGCACCTAAATTTCTATTAAGGTAAAAGGGTCTCTTTAGTAATGTTAAAATGCTAGTTACTTTATTGCCATTGCCAGCCAAAAGTTCCTTGTCTCTACCTTTTGCCCAACTCACTCTGGAGGACTCATCTTTTTCTGGTTCCCAAGCTTCCTCTAGGGCTTCATTTTCTATGCTAAGTAGCAATTAGATGAACAGAATCAAAATGCATTTCTGTCTTAGGACAGGAATTAACTTGGGGAGCATTTCTATAAAATAATTAAATGGAGCTTTAAAAAGTGGTGGAAAGAGGCTTTTCGCTGGATTTTTTTTTTTTTTTTTTTCAAAGACAGAGTTTCACCATGTTGGTAAGGCTGGTCTTGAACTCCCGACCTCAGGTGATCCACCCGCCTCGGCCTCCCAGAGTGCTGGGATTACAGGCGCGAGCCACTGCGCCAGGCTTGGTTGGACTTTACTTGAGTTTTTTCTTGTTAGGTCACTAATTTGAAGAACTGATATTTCTTTCATCTTGTTGATAAAGGTAGACTACTGCTGAATTTAGAGTACAACTCCTTAAGATGGTCATATGGTATGACACAGAGAGAGAGCTGCTAACACTGTAGATCTAAATGAATTTTTCTTTTAATTTTTGTTTTTCAGAAAACGACGACTTATTTATGATGCCACGAATTGTTAATGTGACATCACTGGCCACAGAGGGAGGTTTGATAGATATGGGTGGCAGCAAATATCCTCATGAAGTTCCTGATGGCAAGCCATCTGACCATCTGAAAGACACTGTTAGGAATGAAGATAACTCCTTAGAGGATAAGGGTAGAATATCTTCCAGAGTAAACAGAGATGGCAGAGTGACGTTGGGTCCATCGCAGGTTTTTTTGGCAAACAAAGATTCTGGTTATCCACAAATAGTTGATGTTTCCAGTATGCAGGAAGCACAAGAGTTCTTACCTAAAAAGATTTCTGGTGATAGGAGAGGGATTCAGTATAAATGGAAAGAGAGTGAATTGAGAGGGGAGAGAGTGAAGTCAAAGGAGGCTTCATTTCATAAATTAAAGATAAAAGATCTCAAGGACTCAAGCATAGAGTTGGAACTAAGGAAAGTAACATCAGCTATAGAGGACGCAGCTCTTGATCCCAGTGAACTGCTAACTAACGTGGAAGATGAGGATGATACTGATGAGACACTGACTTCACTGCTCAATGAAATTGCCTTTCTTAATCAACAACTAAATGATGACTCTGTTAGCCTGGCTGAACTACCCAGCTCTGTGGATACAGAGTTCCCACGGGATGCTCGGCAGGCTTTTATCAGTAAGGTTTCTCCTGGAAACAGAGCAACTTTCCAGGTTGAGCACTTGGGAGCTGGTTTGAAAGAGTTGCCTGATGTTCAAGGGGAGAGTGACTCCATCAGTCCCCTCCTCTTGCACTTAGAAGATGATGACTTTTCTGAAAATGAAAAACAACTTGCAGAACCAGCCTCTGAGCCAGATGTCCTTAAGATTGTTATTGACTCCGAAATAAAGGATTCTCTCCTTTCCAACAAAAAAGATACTGATGGAGGGAAGAATACTTCTGGCCTCCCTGCAGAGCCTGAAAGTGTGTCCTCACCCCCTGTCCTGCACATGAAGACTGGTCTGGAGAACAGCAACAGCACAGATACTTTGTGGAGGCCTATGCCAAAGTTGGCCCCTCTAGGTTTAAAAGTAGCTAATCCTTCCAGTGATGTAGATGGTCAGAATCTTAAAGTGATGCCCTGTTTGGCACCTATAGCTGCCAAAGTTGGGTCAGTTGGACACAAAATGAACTTAACAGGGAATGACCAGGAAGGCCGGGAAAGCAAGGTGATGCCTACATTGGCACCTGTTATAGCTAAATTGGGCAACTCGGGGACTTCACCAGGTTCTGCAGGGAAATGAACTTACTTGTCCTTGAGCAGAAGCCAGGCTGTGAGGGGAAATTGATTTCACCTCCTTTCTCTGCAGGCATCTGTTTATTTGTGTCTTGGAACTTGGATCCTTGACTTCAATGATGCAGTGGATAATGATGGAGAAAGGGGGTAGGGTGCTGACCCTGGTATAAGAAGTACTCTGAAATTCTGATCATGTTAAAATGTGTTACCTCACTTGTGGTGCTGGGTCCCCTCATCCTCTCTAAGAAGATGTGATCCATTGCTGAACACGAGGTGCCCCTCTTACCCAAGGAATTCATAACAAGACTCTGGCCCCACAGTGGTTTCTAATTCTTCCCCCCAAGAGAAAGAGCTGTTTGCAACTTTGAAATTGCTGTGGACTGAACTACAACTCGTAGCTGTTGGATTAAGTCTGAAATCTAAGGAATGTGATGGACTTGTGCAAAGGGATCCAGTAGAGATACTTTTTAGTTGGTGTTTAAAGAATAGGGAGAGAGAGGATGGGTACCATGGAATACCAAAGTGAAGGACTTTGTGTCATTTAGCAAAATTTTCTTTTTTCATATCCCAAGTAGCCCCATTCCGTCACCTTTACAACCAGAATTAACAAATTCAAGCCTTCGGTAAAGTAGAGATGCTTTTAACTTTTATTATTAAGGTAGTACGGTAATTATTTTGAGATCTTAAAAAAACAGTAGTTCTTTTTTTTTTTTTGTGGGTATTGAAAAGATCATTTAACATTACCAGGGATTTTTACTGGGAATATATATTTTGGAGGTAGGCATAGAGGGAGCCCTACCTCTTCCACAGGTTATATCAGTCAGGAGACAGCTAAAATAAAATGCATTATCTCCCCAGACCAGAGACAGTGGCCAAAATAAAAAATCGTGGGGCTGGAAATTTCCCAAATCAAACCAGCCTTCTGGTGCTTGAAGGTTTCATTCACTATTACCTTCACAGGATGTAAAGAAAAGTCACAGTAGGCACTCTTTACCAGGGAAATAAGGCAGTGTTTGAATCACAAGATATATTTTTTATCTGCAACCATGGGTTCAATGATCTGTAGAGCTTTTTCACTCATTAGCTGTCAGGATATGAAGGACTGACAGTCTGTAAAGATAAAGATATTTATATTTTTGTATAGTTGTTTTCATAGATTTCTCAAAGGCTGAAGTTTTCAACCCAAAAGATGAGATTTGTATTGAGTATAGAAATGATGTTTCCTATCTAGTTTGTAAATAATCATGGTGCACTTGAGGGGTCTCGTGGAAACTCCTGGGGGCAAGAATCACTATTCTGAAACTGTATAGACTGGGATTTAGCTGCTGCATTTTGCCTTTCTTAAATAATTATATTTTGGAATGTAATCCCTGTTCTGTCTTCATTGACAGGATTTGCTTGTGTTGTTAAAACACTAACACAAGAGCTTCCAGTGCCTGGGCCGTGCCTAGGTGATGCTATTTCTTCTATATCTCCTGTCTTCTTTATCCCAAATCCCACTCAGCTTATCTTCAGACCGAGGTTGTGAGACCAACTTTGGATTGGATCTAGCCAGTGAATTATTATTTCCATGGTTGGTTCCCTTTCTGTTAACTCTGGTAATCAACAGATTGAAAACAGTGGAAAAACTTCCCCTGCAAATTGCAGTGGGAGCAAGTTCTTGTTGGTTTTGTGCTGCTTGCCTTTCTTACCTGCTCATCAGCACTTAACCTTCCCTCCTCTAAAGCTTAGAAAAGAAGCTTGAAGTAGATAAAGAGTGCTCCTCAGCTTCTCATTATCCTTCCACTGTTTACCCAGCAGATTTCATTCAATGCCTTAGCCAAGGAATCCAGCACCTGTCTCCCTTGCTAATAATTGTCCTTAGAGATGCTAGTACTTTAATCCAGGTATAGCAGTTTCCAATTATTTCCTTGCTTGTCTTTTCCCTACATTTCCTCCTGATTTCCCAAGGCTCTTTTTGTGGCTTTTGAGGGTCAGCCAAGGAGCAGGCAAGTGAGTGAATAATCCTCAGGAAAAGAAGGACCATTTTAGCTTAACACTTCCTTTTTTTTTTTTTTTTTTAAGAAGAAAATAGGTAAACAGGTAATAATTCTTAATTAGAGATATTTGACTCTTGATGAGATTGTAGGAAGATGGAAATGAGGGATGATTCCAGGCCTTTTAGGGGGAAGGCTGCAGGTATCATTCTAACCCCCAATTTATGGTGTTCTCAAGACCTCTTAGAACTAGGTGTTGTCAGGGATAAATTGAGGAGGGCTTAGTCTTCAGAACAATCCTGCAGTCTTGACAGAAATCTGAAATCTCCAAAAACTCCTACCCTTTAACCTTACCCTAGGGGAAACTGATCTATGAATATTAGATGTGTGATTATGAAAGGTGAAGTTGAGTGAGAGTAGTTGAGGAACCTGGAAGACAGTGAGCTCTCACCCTAATACTATAAGAAGCATGATCTCAGTAGACCAATAATTCGCCTTTTTATACATCTGTAAATAAATGGAATGTTTTTAAGAATATAATTATGTCAGATTTAGCATTTTCTTTTATATATTAAATATATATATATATCTTTCCTTTTTGCTTTCGAAAAGTGACTATTTTTTTAGAAACGTAAGAACAGAAGTTTGGTGATTGAAAGGTAGAATATATAAACCTGAAATAAATCAGTTACAAGAATTAAAGCAGAACTTGGTGTTGGGAGATTTGTGCCAAGTTGGAGTAGAGAATTCTAATTCCCTAAGATATATTTGAGAGAGGCACCACTGAAGTAGTTTTATTGTAGGAATCCCTTCCTTTTCTCACAGTTTCTGATACACCATTTTGGGGAGGTTTTTGGTGTTGTAATCTTTGTACCTTGTTTTACATGCAGGCTTCAAAATTGTTTACAACCTGATGGCATGTATTTGTTTTAGAAGTCATTCTAAAATCATTTTAGTATCAGTATGGGCAAGGCAGTTTACCTGTTAACCTTGGAGAGTAACAGTACACAAACACAGTCCTTTTTTTTTTTTTTTTTTTGAGACAGAGTCTCTCTCTGCTGCCCAGGATAGAGTGCAGTGGCATGATCTTGGCTCACTGGTTCAAGCCTCCTGGGTTCAAGCAATTCTCCTGCCTTAGCCTCCCAAGTAGCTGGGATTACAGGCACACACCACCACGCGGGGCTAATTTTTGTTTTTTTAGTAGAGACAGGGTTTCACTATGTTGGCCAGGCTGGTCTCAAACTCCTGACCTCAGGTGATCTGTCTGCCTCCGCCTCCCAAAGTGCTGGGATTACAGGCGTGAGCCACCGCGCCTGGCCACACAAACACAGTCTTAGTGGTAAAGGACAATAGGTGTTCTTAAGGGAAGATATGTTAAAGAGTTTGACAGTTTACAAAAACGTTTAAAGGAATCCTTTAGACATCCAACTATTAATCTATTAAGGTCACTAACAGATCAAGTCCAGTTATATAAGCTTGATACAAATGGTTCACTTTGTGTTAATTTTATAGTAGATGCAATTTTCCCCCTGGAATTATGGATGAAATAACCGATGCTAGCCCCTTCTATAACAAGTTTGAAAATGTTTTGAACAAACAAGAAAGCCAGACAATCCGTCTGTTATGTTGGTTTTAGTGGTTTAGATGATCTTTTTTCTAACTATACTGGTTGAGCTATTTGAAATAGAATAGGGTGATGCACTTTGAAAATGGGTCTAGAAAATAGTGGCAGCCCTTGTCCTTCACTCCAGAATTAAACAACAGCAACAACAACAAACCATGCACAGCACATTTTCCAGGTACTTTTATAGGGAATGACTGATAACCAAGAATAGAATACATTTCTTGCACAAAACTGTTTTGAAGAAGGTGCTGTAAGGGCATCACTACTTCATGTCATTGTATTACCACTAATGAAATTTTACATGGACACCAATGTCTAGATGCAGAGAAATTTAAAGCTGAGATATTCAGACTCACTGCCAGTTGGAGGAAAAAAATCAGTTAAAATGCAGTTTTTGAAATAGAGGGAAATGGATAAATACAACTTTTAATTTGAGGCGTAACTGATAATAGACATGACTGAGCTGTTCTACACATAAGTAATGTTGAGTAGAATGGTGATGGTGCTGTGTTAAGAGGGTGGGAAGACTAAACTATGGGATGAGTCGGAAATTTTGAGACACATCTAAACTCTGCTAAATTCTGTTGTAAACTCTGCTGGTAGAAAAGACATTAAGTAGGAAAGCAGTCTTGGAAGCATGGTTTTGAGATTTATCCTGTTTCCAACTGCAATCATTGATCTCAGCTGTCTCACAGTGCCTTGCATGTAAAGGTGCTCAATAAATATTTGAATTGATGAGCAAATGTTTACTCTAGCCTGTTTTCCAGGATCTTATAATTGTACCTTATTTGCATGTTCCACCTAGGGTGAATTTTAAAATTTGACCTAATGAGTATAGTGCTTAACAGACAACTATATAACATCTATTCCCAGACATTTCAGAAGCTGACAAACACAATGTATAGATGTTTAGGACATATAAAAGCAGAATAAAGTGTTAAATGGTGTATGGATAATCAAATATTTACGAAGAGTTAACTGCATTTTGGAGGATTGGGATGGCAAGTATAGTCATGTGTCACTTACTGATGGGGATATGTTCTGAGAAATGCACCTTGGGTGGTTGTGTTCTGCAGACATCATTGAGTGTACCGTAGTTACACAAACCCATTTAAGTGGTGTAGCTTAACCATACATTTAGGCTATAAGGTACAGCCTGTTGTTCCTAGGCTATAAATCTGTACAGGATGTGTTCATAATTTAATGGGATCATGTGATCATTGACTGAAATGTCATTATACAGTGCATGACTAAATCTGAGTGGAGAAAAGTGAATAATGCTTCTGTTCACATTGGATCTGGGACTGTTACTTTCTGAGGAATTCATGAAGAATGGGACTAGCCTATAGCTTTATTCCTATATTGGTAAATCAAAGGCAGCATAGTACCTATACAATAAAAGTTGGACTGAATTGTGAAGAATTAAAAGTGTGTGGGCCAGGCACACTGGCTCACGCCTGTAATCCCAGCACTTTGGGAGGCTGAGGCAGGCAAATTAAGAGGTCAGGCAAATTAAGAGACCAGCCTGGCCAACATGATGAAACCCCATCTCTACTAAAAATACAAAAATTAGCAGGGCATGGTGGCATATACCTTTAATCCCGGCTATTCAGGAGGCTGAGGCAGGAGAATCGCTTGAACCAGGGAGTCAGAGGTTGCAGTGAGCCGAGATGGCACCACTGCACTCCAGTCTGGTGACAGAGCGAGACTGCATCTCAAAAACAAAAAAGTGTGGTTTTGGCCTTTTACTGGAAGTACCCAGATTCCAGACTTAAGAAATCCTCATTACACTGCTTTCAGTTTTTCATGTAGGTCATCTTAAGGAAAATAGGAGTTTGGATTTGCCTTTCCAGCTTCAGCTTCAGTTGAGGGTATTAGGGGAACGTTTTTTGTAAGGGGACAAACTACTGTAGCTTTGGATAAGAAATGACTGATGATACTTGGTAAACCATTTACCTGGCCATGAGTGATTAGGTGAGAAAACCGTTAGTGGACACCAAAAACTGTTAGTGGACAGCTCTTATGGGCACATTTTTACTCTAGTTTTATGGATGGAGATGGCAGTTGCCACAGTCTGCAGCATCCAAGTAAAGACACCAGGTGGCACCATTTATTAGCTTTTACTCCCATGGAGAGGTCAAATCATGTACTAGCAAGGGGTTGAGGGAACCAATGACCTCTTGCATATTGTAGCTAATGGTTCTTGCCTTTTTCCTCCAGACTTGAGAAATACATTTGAAAATCGCATTTCATGTTTCATAATATTTGCAGTGCATGATTTAAGGGAAGAAGGCCACATGCTATTGTTGGTCTTCCAGGAGCTGACATCCATCATCTCCATGTCAACTTGTGAGCTTTACAAATCTCATTTTTAGTATGTGGCTACAGTATACACATGCACATATTTCCTTTGCCACTTGGCTGTACAAGGCTCACCATTGTACACAAGCGGTGAATTTAGGGGTTCTTCCCTCTTGCTAACACATGTCATCTCAGGGCTTCAAAAGATCTGGATAGGGTGAGACAGATACACCAGTGTACTATTTTCATTGGGTCCCTTGTCTTTTATTTAGGCTTTTTCATAAGGTCTAATAATTCCTTAGAGGTTCCTCCCTCTTGTTGACACATGTCATCTCCACAGGGATTCAAAAGATCTGGTTAGGGTGAGACGGACACACCAGTGTACTATTTATTCCCTTGGGGTCCAAGTCTCTGGCTTGAGGTAATTTCTTATAGCAGTAAAGTGGAGAATACTCAGGAAATATATATTGTATGTAGCATTTCCGTGTATTCCCTCTGTCTCCCCCGCCATGAATTAGAAAAACTACCCCTTGATATAGTATCAGCAAGCTTGACATTGACTTCATCAAGGAACAGCCTTGGGGAAAAGAATTCACAACTGAATTTTGACAGGAACAAGGAAAAAGATCTGGAGCAACGAAGTCCTGGTCAGTTTTAGTTGAGGGAGCACAATGGGATTTCGGAGGCTAAAAAACCATGAAACCTACAGTATATCTCATAGCATATACACTTGTCTTTTCTCTTCCTCCGCACGCCCAAAGCTCTGTTCAAGGCCACCCTTTCCCCTTTCATTGTGACCAATCAGGTTGCGTAGTGCAAAACACTGTTCTTAGCAATTGAAATTCGTTACTCAGAAGAATCCTTGAGTCAACGTGCCGCACGGGCTGCGAGCAGAAACTACTCCAACCGCTTTAAATCTTGACACTTGTGGTCGCTAGGAGCACAGCTTTTAGGCTGTAGTTTTGTCTTGTAATTCTGAGCTAGGAGTTTCTGCTACGGGCCCTCGGGCCTATCAAATGCCATCCTTAACACCATGGAGGCGTGGTTATCGTCTGGGGGCTCCGGGATGCAGTTCTCTGGGAGACCAGGCCTGATAATACCATAAAAGGCTTGGTTCTCTCAATTCTGAAGCAATGTTCTGTTGACCTTCCTTTAAAAGCGGTACCCGCAATTGTGCAGATTCCGTGGTTCTCTAGTCCCAAGTCGTCTGCTTCCTGGGCCCTTTCATTGGCTCCGCCCCGTAAACCTTGCTCGTCTACTCTGGAAACGCCCTCCTGGCTACAGGCCGCGCCCCTCGCGTCGGCTCCGCCCATCTGGCACGTATCTTGGCTCAAGCGGTAGTTCGCGTTTTGAGCCGCTCGTGCCACCATAGCTCCTGCTGCTGCTTCTATCGCTGCAGCTACAGCGGCGGAGCTGAAATTGTCGAGCGCGATGCCGGAGGGCGCTGTGAGCGTGGGGGCCCTCGCTCGCCGGGGCTGGTGAGGCCAGGCCCGAACGGGGGCGCTGACGAGTAGCAGGGGCTTCAGTGCGGGTGAAAGATAAAGGTTCAGAGCCGCTGTGGAGAGCGGAGAGCGAGCTTTGGAGGATAGGGGGTGGGGAGGGAGGCTCCCGTGGCAGAACGAGTTGCTGGGCTACGTCCCCGCTGCTGCTAGCGCAGGTGCCCAGGCCTCCTGTTGAAATCCCTGGTGGTCTCGGCGGTCTCCTCCCTTGGACACTACAGTTGCCATGGGAACAGTTGGGCATTAACGGGAACCAGATCGTCCACGAGACTTAAGTAGGGCCCATCCCATCCATTTCGCCAGTTCAATGCCTCTGGCGGGCGTGGGCCTGGCATTTCTTCGTGGCTAAGGATTTTGTCCCCCTTTTTTGTGAGCCTTTCCTTCCAACGTTGTAAGAAACTGTGCAGGGCTCGAAGGTGGGAATGAGGGGAAAGGTGAGAGCAATACCTAGAGGTAAAAGCTGCAGACTTTGCTAGGTAGCAGGTGACTCTGATAGTAAGGTGGCTTCTGCCATCTCAGGTCAGTGAGAGGGCTTATTCGGAAGCCCTGTGGAGTGGGAAGACAGTGCCGCTGTTGAAACAAAACCCAGGACTGGGCCAGGGACTGTCCCAAGGGGTTTCTCGTCGTAATGGCTGTGGAAGGGTCAACCATTACCAGCAGGATCAAGAATCTGCTGAGATCTCCTTCCATCAAACTACGCAGGAGTAAGCCAGGAAACCGACGAGAGGACCTCAGCTCCAAGGTGAGTCCTGGTGGGAGCCACCTCTTTCCAAACCGACCCTCTGCTGCTCCATGTTCCTCTTTAACCTTCCTGTTTATTGGGAAAGAAGATAACTAGAAGCTCTTGTTGACTCTAAAGGATCACATGTGATCTCTGCAGTCAATGATTTGGTTTTAGGTTGGAGGAAAAAGTAGCAGGGGTGGCCATGCTGAGATTCATCCATGAGAAGAGGTGAATAGGAGGAAGGCCACCTGGCCTTCCTGGGTTCAATTGTGGTCTCACTATACGCTAAGCATGTGCTTGGGAAGCCAGTTGATATGCTGTGACTCAGTTTCCCTTCTTGGGAGAGGACAGTAGGAACAGGTACCTTGTGAAGGGCTAAGCTGTGACTAATGTAGCTGCAGGTGTTAATGTAACAGCTGGGGTTATGTAAGACTGTAGTGGCAGAAATAAATATGCCAAAACACCTAGTCGGAGGAATTGGCTTGGTAATTGCTCTTGCCCAGGGTCAAAACAAAATTTTTTTGTCTCTTCAAGAGGCATCTTGGCTTCCTAGGAATAATTACCCTCAAGAAGCCAGATATCTGTCAGCAAAACAGTTTGGGATGGCCCTTGAGCATTGCTTATCTCATTCACTATATGCCAAGAGCTACATCTCACTTTACTGCAGATGATCCTCACAGGCAAAGTTCCTTTCCATCCCTTCACTTGTCTGGGTTTTGTTCCTTATGCTTTTTTCAACTAAATGAACCCCAGAACTTTGGGAATCCTGAAGTAGACTACATTTATTTAAACCCTTGAGGAAATCTAGGGCTTTATTCCCACTGTATCGGATCAGATTTTGTGTTTTATTAGTAGCCCGTAAACACAATAGCCTTGTGTGGTACAAGACTGTTACAGGGAGAGGCATTTGAGACCACAGCATGTTATTGCTTTGTCTGTAACTCTTCAATGATGAGTAAATCCCATGAGGAATGATTTAGAATGCCACTGTACAAATGGCAGGATTCTGGGAGGACTGAGTTCAGCTCTGTATTCCTTAGCAGAACCTTGATTGGATTTGGTAAGAAGGAGAACAGCTTTCCTGTATATTTCAGCAGAAGTTGTACTGAATCACAGTTTGCTAGAAGGTTCTGTGATGGTGGACATTGTGACCCTTCCAAGGTCTCTTATTAATCATTGTTTCTATTCTCCTGAGGCAGACGAATAAGCCTGAAACACAGCAATTGTCTTAGATATGACTCTGTTCATTCTTACTGCTGCAAGTGCTCTTATTCTTGGCTGGTAACTTGGCAGTGACCAGCACTATTAGAGCAATCTTCTCAAATCTTTGGCCTCTTTTTCTGGCCAGGAATGGTATAAGTTGAAACGTGTTATGAGGGTTTAGCCTTCATTATAAATTCTTACTGTATAGTTTCCATTCTTTAAGACTTCCAATATTATTCATTACTAATGCATTTAACAAGTGTTTATTGAGTGCCTATTAGGTGTGCAATCAATGATGGGTGAAACATTACCCTTGCCATCAAAGAGCTTATGGCTAGTCAGACATGTAAACAAATAATTAAAACATAGTGTGATAAGTACTGCTCTAGGAGTATGTTTAAGTTGTTAATGGAAGCACAGGGGAGGCGACCTAAGTCAGTTAAGGGGAATTAGGAAAGGCTTCACCAAGGAAGGGATGCTTGAACCATGAGTCTTGAGGCAGGTGGAGAAAAGTTCTCCAGGAATACAGTAGAAAAGGGGCATCCCTGGGAAGACCATTTACTATTCCCTGTTTAAAACAGGAATCCAGTGCTTCAGACTGCTTTAAATGGCTTTGTCTGTCCTAAAGCTGTGTGTGAAAGAAATACTTAGCTGAAGTTGAATGACCCTTGAATGGTCTGGCAGCAAAATGACTGGTGCATGTCTTTAGCACCCAAGAGAAGTAGCTGCCTTTGTGTGCCCGGGACCCTAGAGATGCTGGACTCCCCACACTCTTTAGTAAAAGGTTTCTACCTAAGATTATTCTAAAAGCCTGCCTTGTGATAATTCTAGTGTATTAAGCTCTGTGAGTTGCTCTAATATGTGGTGGCTGTGGGTACTCATGATAACAGGATGTGTGTGATTCATGGATAGCTAATTCTCAAAATTTCAAGACAGAAAGGCACATGCCCCTTTTGGGGGGCAAAGAAGGAAATGTCAGAAATCCTTTATGCAGCTCTTACTTCAGATGGCCTCCTACTTTGAATTATATTGTTGCTTCTATCTAAAGTAGCCTTCTCCGTTACACCAAATTCTACACTTATTTTTAGGTCCAATTCCGTATTTATCAGAGCCACAGGGCTTTCTCTGACTAGCCCCGACTTTGAAACCAGTTTCTTACTGTTCTTTTATGTATGTCTTCATTTCCCAAGGTTAGGGTCATGCTCTTTATTTCCTTTATATCACACCGTTTAGGACAATGTAAGATGAGCAGTAAGTACTTAAAAGAAAATGAGTGAGAATAAAATAATCAGGAAGAATTATGACCTCTTTAGAAGAGAAATCAAAACTAGAATTAATAACATGGTGACAAAGAGGTAGAGATACAGCCTGATGAGGTGTGAAGGACATGAGAAAAGAAGTCCACATTTGTAGAAAGCAGTGCTCAGTAAAGACTTCTTAATTCAGGAGAGATCTAGTTAAAAACATGGCTAAAAGCTGGTGTGAGAGAGCCAGTGGAGGTGGAGATTTAAGTTACAGCAAAGAGAGTAGCTAAGAGCTGAGATTTTTATTAAGCCTTTTCAAAGGGAGGGGAGTCTCTGAAGTAGAATAAATTGGAAAAGAGTAATTTAAAGTTTTATGCTAAATCTGCTTAGTCTTGGTGAAGTGTGACTTGAAGTTATCAGTTGTAAATACCCAAGTTCAAATCCTGTCGACTTGTCAGTTCCTGCCTCTCATCGCTAAATTGGGGCTGTGTTTTCCTTAAGAAGCAAATGTGTGTGTTTTCTTGGTAGCTAACCCTCCTCCTCTTAAAGTTTCTGCAAGATTTTTATGTGGAGGGAGCTGGGCTTGTTTTCAGGGACAAAGGACAGAAATGGACTGAAGCCCAGTAGGCAAGATTTAAGTTAGGGTTACAAAAGGATTGTCTGAGCTGGAGGGTTGCTAGATTGTTAAAAAGTGACTGAAGGAGGTGTTGAGATCTTCCTCCTCCTTAAGAGTCATTAATCTGATCCAGGTTATATGTTATTCCTTCCGGAAACAATGAGTAAGATGACTTTCTTCTAGTTGTATTTTTTAATTGTAAATCTGATTCCTCTCTCTCTATTCTTTTCCCAAGTTTTTTTTTCCCGTATCGTTGTGTGGTGGTACTTTGAGCCTTTTAAGAGGTGACTCTAAGAAGAGTTAGGGTAGGTGGGTTTCATGAAGGAGAAAAAGTGGCAGTAATCTAATTTCAGCTTCTGCTCAATGTTTGAACACATATATGATTTGGTATTGGGGAAGCATACTCGTACTCATTTTTTTTTTTTGAGATGAAGTTTCGCTCTTGTTGCCCAGGCTGGAGTGCAATGGAGTGGTCTCGGCTCACTGCAACCTCCACCTCCCGAGTTCAAGTGATTCTTCTGCCTCAGCCTCCTGAGTAGCTGGGATTATAGGCATGTGCCACCATGCCTGGCTAATTTTGTATTTTTAGTAGAAACGTGGTTTCTCCATGTTGGTCAGGCTGGTCTCCAACTCCCAACCTCAGGTGATCCTCCTGCCTCGGCATTTTTTTTGAGATGGAGTTTTTTTCATTCTTGTTGCTTAGGCTGGAGTGCAGTGGCTCGCTCGATCTCAGCTCACTGCAACCTCTGTCTCCCAGGTTCCAGCGACTCTCCTGCCTCAGCCGCCAGAATAGTTGAAATTACAGGCACGAGCCACTATGCTTGGCTGATTGGTTTGTATTTTTAGTAGAGATGAGGTTTCACCATGTTGGCCAGGCTGGTCTTGAACTCCTGACCTCAGGTGATCTGCCCTTCTCAGCCTTCCAAAGTGCTGGGATTAGAGGTGTGAGCGACTGTGCCTGGCTGCATACTTTTTTTTTTTTTTTTTTTTTTTTTGAGACAAAGTCTTGCTCTGTCGCCCAGGCTGGAGTGTAGTGGTGCGATCTCGGCTCACTGCAACCTCTGCCTCACGGGTTCTAGTGATTCCCTTGCCTCATCCTCCTGAGTAGCTGGGACTACAGGCATGTGCCACCACGTGTGGCTAATTTTTGTATTTTTAGTAGAGACGGGGTTTCACCATGTTGGCCAGGATGGTCTCTATCTTCTGACCTCATGATCCACTCGCCTTGGCCTCCCAAAGTACTGGGATTACAGGCGTGAGCCACTGTGCCCAGCCCACATACTGATTTTTAAAGCATTTATGGATCTTGAACTCCTGCTCGACGGCCCTCAACTTGTGGGAGGAGCTCAGAGGGGAAGTGAGACATCAGAATACCTGTGCAACATTTAACAAATATGCATTCCTGGACCCCATCTTAGCTGTATGGAATCAGAACCTTTGGGGGTAGAGTTTGGTAGCTGTGTATATATTAAGTTCCACCAGAAGCCCACTGCTGGTTACAAATCCCTGGCCTTCGGTGATAGGACCCTGAAATCTATTGGCTTCATACCCAAGTACTCACTGAAGCTTCTTAGAAGTATATAAAGCTGGCCAGGTGGTGGTGGCCCATGCCTATCATCTCAGCATTTTGGGAGGCTGAGGTGGGTGGATTACCTGAGGTCAGAAGTTTGAGACCAGCCTGACCAACATGGTGAAACCCTGTCTCTACTAAAAATCCAAAAAATTATCCGGGTGTGGGCATAGTGGCGCACTCCTGTAATCCTAGCTACTCAGGAGGCTGAGGCAGGAGAATCACTTGAGCCCAAGAGGTGGAGGTTGCGATGAGCTGAGATCACGCCACTGCACTCCAGCCTGGGCAACAGAATGAGACTCTATCTCAGAAAAAACAAAAAACAACAACAAAAAAAACGAAGTATGTAAATGTGCTCTTCTTTTTGAGTAGAGCTTTTTTTTTCTTGGTTTGTTTTTTTATTCTCTACTGTGACCTCTAGACTGATTGCTCTGAAAGCTGCTAAGTCAGGGATAGATTTGAGAGAACTACATTGCCGTAGAGCTGATCATTGCCATGCTAACGCAGATTAGCAGGAGTTTCCCCTGTTGGCAAGATTAGGAAACTTGATGATAATATCCCAGAGCCCAGGCCAGTCTTTCATGTCACCATTCCACTACCCATTTCCCTTTGGACTCACAGGAATCAGTAGTTTTTGTTTGTTTGTTTTGTTTGTTTTGTTTTAAAGAGATGGGGTCTCCTGTGTTTCCTAGGCTGGACTTAACTCTTGAGCTCAAGTGATCCTCAGCTTTCTTTTTTTCTTTTTTTTTTTTTGAGAACTTTGCTCTGTCATCCAGGTTTCAGTACAGTGGTGCGATCATGGCTCACTGCACCCTTGAACTTCTGTGCTCAAGCGATCCTCCCACCTCAGCCTCCTGAGTAGGTGGGACTACAGGCGTGTGCCAGTACACCTCTTTATTTTTGTTTCTTTGTAGAGACAGAGCTTCATTATGTTGCCCAGGCTGGTCTCGAACTCCTTGCCTCAAGAGATCCTCCTGCCACAACCTCCCAAAGTGCTGGGATTACAAGCATGAACCACCATGCCCAGCCCCTGCCTTACTTTCTGATTAGCTGGGACAAGGGGCACTTGCCTCTGCACCAGGCTCCGGTCATTTCTTAGTGTTCAGTACACACTCTCTGAGCTCTCCACCTAGAATAGATGACTAAGAGTGGATGTCCCTGTGGCCAGCAGCTATGCCCCTCACCAGCCTTTGTGAGTGCCCTTGGCCAAGTTCTGGTTGAGTTTTCTCTCTCTGAGGTGGTCTGGAAATAAGGCTTGGGAAGTGTCCTGACGTCCTCACAACAGGTGGTATTCAATGAAAAATGTCAATGCTCTCTGAGTTTTGTTTCTTTGATCTTCATTTCATTCCTCCTTCCGGTTCCTGCAGCTGCCCTCCGCCTTCAAAGTGATTCTCACTGGAGAGAGAGGATGCGTCTCTCCCTAGACCCAACACCTCTTCCTTTACTGTCTAAAAATAGCCCAGCCTCTTCAGGCTTGGAGTTGTCTTTCGAAACCTCCTCTCATCTACTTGGCCTCACTCATTTCAGAGTGGAACAGCACCACTGCTTTCCAAGTTTTCCTCCCTTTCAGTTTGCAATTTAGGGCAGGCCCCTGTTGGATCAGTTTGAGTCAGTGTCTTATTCCCTGCTGGTATTTTGAATGTCTTGCGTTTGTCACCTGTGTGTTTTCATTTCTTGACGAATGAAAAAAACAGGTAGAAATGAGGCTTCCGCCTGACCTCTGTAACCTCCCCACTAACCCCATGAGTCTGAAGTTGGACTTGATGCTATTATCACTGACCCTTTGTTTGGAAAACAGTCCAGGGCTTCAAATTGGGGCTACGTTTATCCAAACTAAGCTTCTCTGAGCACATGGTCTGTCCCACTCATCCTTGGAGTGTCTGTTGGTTTTACTTCATGTTCAGACTGCAGCATTGTTAAAGAAATAAAGCTACAGTGTTTTCAGTATGATTTGTCATATTATACTTCATGTTCCCACTGTTGCAGGCTAAGCCTCTTCTCTGGGCTCCATTGTTTAATGCAGGACAAGGCCAGGTTTTCTGGCAGCTTCCTTTTCATAGCAATTCTCAGTAGAGGTATAGAATGAGACCTACCTACCTTCTTGGGTGTTTATTACCCCATTTGTGGATTTTACTTTAGCTTCTGTTACCTTTTAAAATTAAAAAAAAAAAAAAAAGGTTGGTGGGGAAGGCAAGAAATAAAAGTGAGTATGACAGACTGGATAGTGTGGATATTTTTTTTTGAGACAGAGTCTTGCTGTGTTGCTCAGACTGGAGTGCAGTGGCGCAATCTCAGCTCACTGCAGCCTCTACCTCCCAGGTTCCAGCGATTCTCCTGCCTCGGTTTCCTGAATAGCTGGGATTACAGGCACCCACCACCACGCCATCTTTATATTTTCAGTAGAGATGGGGTTTTACCATGTTGGCCAGGATGGTCTCGATCTCGTGATCCACTGGCCTCAGCCTCTCAAAGTGCTAGGATTACAGGCGTGAGCCCCCACGCCCAGCTGGTAGTGTGGATTTTTAGGGTTGGCATTTTTCAAGGTCCAGATTTTTCAAATCTTTCTTCCTTTCAACTGTTACAGCAGCAGGTCCACAATGCTTCTTCATTGGTCACATTATTTTCCTCTGGTTTTGAAGGACATTTAACAGAAGAATGAGTTTACAGTATGGATAGCTCCTCTTAGATTTCCAGAGAGTAAATTCCCCCTCCCCCGCTATTTTAGCACAATGTTTGCAATACTCTTTTTAATTTCTTTTTTGAGACAGAGTCTTTGGCTATGTCACCCAGGCTGGAGTGCAGTGGCGCGACTCGGCTTACTGCAACCTTCAGCTCCCTGGTTCGAGTGATTCTCTTGCCTCAGCCTCCCCAGAGGCTAGAATTACAGGCATGAACCACCATGCCCAGCTAATTTTTGTATTTTTAGTAGAGATGGGGTTTCACCATGTTGGCCAGGCTGGTCTCATACTCCTAACCTCAAGTGATGTGCCTGCCTTGGCCTCCCAAAGTGTGCAGTGCTGTTTTTTGGTTGCTTTCCTATTCTGTAAAACAATCCTATCTTTTTTTGTTTGTTTCCTGCCAGGATTTTAAAATTTTATATGCCTTATCTCTCCCCTTAAAACTGAAATGAAGCTAAAGATATTTTTCACCAGTGTGGTGGCTCACACCTGTAATCCCTGCACTTTGGGAGGCCGAAGCGGAGGTGGGCAGATCAGGAATTCGAGACCAGCCTGACCAACATGGTGAAATCCCGTCTTTACTAAAAATACAAAAACTAGCTAGGTGTGGTGGCGCACACCTGTAATCCCAGCTACTCAGGAGGTTGAGGCAGGAGAATGGCTTGAACCCTGGAGGTGGAGGTTGCAGTAAGCCGAGATTGTGCCATTGCACTCCAGCCTGGGCAACAGAGCAAGACTCCATCTCCAAAAAAAAAAAGATATTTTTCCTTACCTGCTATCCCAGGCACAGTGGTACGCACCTTAGGAGACTGAGGCGGGATGATTGCTCAAGCCCAGGAGTTTGAGGCTGTGATGATGGCACCACTGTATTCTAGCCTGGGCAATAGAGTGAGACCTTGTGTTAAAAACAAATACAAAACTCCCTGCACTTCTGTTTATAATTGAGATTTTAATTTACTTGAAGATCTTGGAACAAACCCTTTGTGAGACCATATGGCTGATTTTTTTTTCCAGTTTATCCAATGTTCTTTTGGAGAAACCCTGAGAAGAGAGTTTCTTTGGTTGTTCAGGATTTGAGCGTTGCTCCTTATTCATTACAGTTCTCATCAGCCTTTGAGACCCTTCTTCCTTTAGTGGATCTTCTGGTGGTTGCTTCATAAGTTTGGCCGATGCTGTTACACGTGGCTGGCACTTAAAAAAATAAGACTTAGGCTGGGCGCAGTGGCTCACTCCTGTAATCCCAGCACTTTGGGAGGCCGAGGTGGGTGGATCACGAGGTCAAGAGATCGAGACCATCCTGGCCAACATGGTGAAACCCCGTCTCTACTTAAAAAAAAAAAAAAAAAAAGCTGGGTGTGGTGGCACGCGCCTGTAGTCCCAGCTACTCGGGAGGCTGAGGCAGGAGCATTGCTTGAACCCGGGAGGCAGAGGTTGCAGTGAGCCAAGCTTGTGCCACTGCACTCCAGCCTGGCACCTGGCGACAGAGCGAGACTCTGTCTCAAAAAACAAAACAAAACAAAAACAAACAAGACTTTAAAAAATTATGAAATACAGCAGACATAAGAGTGTATACAAATATAATAATGTATTATAAATAATGATAAATGATTCTCCCAGGTAACCCTCACCCAAGTGAAAAAATAGAACAATGGTAAGGTGTTGGCAGTTTCTGAGGGATGTGATGCTAGGGGTGTCATCAGGGTGGGTGAGGATGTACTAGGCACTGTGCTAAGCATTTTACATATACTATCTTATTCAAGTTTTATAGAACACTAACATAAATACTGTTACCACCCCACTTTGTAGTTAAGAAAACTAATGATAAGAGAGGTCAGGTGAGTAACTGGTAATTACACAGCCAGGGAGTGACTAAGCTAGATTTCAAATAGAGGCTTTCTGAACTCCTGTGCCACACTTCATCTTTATTCTGCATTTTTCCCAGGGAGCCTTCATGAGCACAGTATGGCACTGATTGCAGAAGTGTGCCTAGTATTGCCATAGCCAGGAGGCACATCCTGCACTCAGCTTAGAAAAAGGGACAGTTTTCAAAGAGAGAGAGAAAAAACCCCCCGACAATTCCTTAAAAAAAATACTTTCTCCCCAACATTCCTTATAAAAGTCAATTTAATGAATTTCTCAGACTATTGTTTTAGATCCATCACTCAGTAACCGTTGTCCATCTACATCCTTACTCCTCTAACCACCTCCAACTCCAGATTTCCTGAACTGTTGTTCCTGCTTCTCATTCTTGTTAGAAACTGTGCAACCTGTGGTTCTGTGGGTATGTGAATGTGAAGTTGGCAGGGTGCAGCTGCGTAGTTCCAGATGACGATAAGCCAGAAGCAGTTGCCACTTCTCTCTTGGGGTTGGTTGGGGAGTGAAGGGGAGACCGACGGATGCCTTGGTTGTTTTGTGTGTGGGTATCACAGGGCTTCAAAGTGTTGTGCTCTTGGTTGGCTGGTTGATTCTGTAGCTCCTGCTCTTAACGAGTTTCAGTGCTCCTTAAGCTCTCTCCCTCTTTTCCTCTGAATTCCACCTCTTTGATATCTCTGTTAGCATACCACTGACCTTGCTTTTGAAGCTGTGAAGAATAGTTGGGAGGAAATACCTCTCTCTGTTGGCAGAAAATGGACTTAAAAATGTCCCATGTCCAGGCTAACCTGGATGATGACACTTGGTGATGAGTTTGTATGAACATGAGCAGAAATGAGGTGGCTTGCCCACCTGACTCCATGCGGCTATGCTGGCTCCAGGTTGCAAAGTTCTTCGAGCAAGTGCCTTGTCTTGCCTAATCTCGAATTTCTATTCTTTTTATTTCTTCTCTCAAATAGACACTGTGATAACATTATAGGTGCAAAAGCATGAGATCTAAAGGCCTCTGCTTCCTTGCATGGCCTCAGTTTGTCCTGAGCAGAGGGATCCCCAAGGCAGATGGATTGGATGGAGGGAAGCCCATAGGCAGTTTGCAGTTGTAGGCAAGTCGCTGGGAGCATGCTCAGAAACTCTGATTCTTGCATCTCCATGCTACTGCTTTGGAGAAAAGCAAGAAGCTGCTTGTCAGGACTAATCTTGTAATGTGCAGGCCTGCCTCTGTTACCCTGACATTTAGTGGTTGGCTTCTGTTTGAGAGGGCACAGTATCTTTGTATACCATGGTTGTTTTCATATGACATAATAACCTGCTGCTGACTTTTCTCAACATATCCTTTCCGCTTATGATGCTCTTCTTTCTCCAGG
The DNA here is from genome assembly GCA_963574635.1 of Cheracebus regulus. Classification (NCBI taxonomy): domain Eukaryota; kingdom Metazoa; phylum Chordata; class Mammalia; order Primates; family Pitheciidae; genus Cheracebus; species Cheracebus regulus. The sequence continues at coordinate 24,100 of CAUYQU010062217.1, read as the reverse complement.
CTGCTTTGGGTTCTCTTGTGAGGCCCCTACAGCAGCTGTCACTGAGATACTGCCTCGTAACAAACCTAGAACTGGCTAGTGAACAGAGCTTCTCAGGAGTTAACATGAGCTGGATGTGGCCTCCCTAGCTACTCTGGAGGCTGAGGCAGGAGGATCACTTGAGGCCAGGAGTCAAGACTGGCCTGAGCAACATAGCAAGATCCCATCTCTAAAAACTTTTTTAAAAAACTAGCTGGACTTTGGGAGGCCATGGTGGGTAGATCACTTGAGTCGCGGAGTTCGAGACCAGCCTAGGCAACATGGCAAAACCCCGTCTGTTAAAAAAAAAAAAAAAAAAAAATTAGCTGGGCATGCCTGTAGTCCCAGCTACTTAGGAGGCCCAAGGTGGGAGGATTGCTTGAGGCTAGGAGTTCTAGGTCGATTGTGAGCTAGAGACTTCCTCTCAGGGCCGTTGTGAGATTTAATGAATTTGAAAGCACATTGTAAGTTCTAAATAACTTTACAGCTATAAAGGGTTGCTAATACTATCAATATCTGAGATATCTAGAGTACCAAGGAATTTTCTTCTAATGTGTTGGCAAGATTTTAGTCCTTCAAGTTTCCATTTGTGAGAGGTCCTTTTTTGTAAGCTCAGCTTCTTCTGTTCCAACATTTTAAATCAGACTTTCTGCATGACATTTTATTGTGAACTGTCTTTACTATCTTTTTCTTGCCAGTATTCTAACTTGTATCAGCACTACTTTACTGACCAAAAAGAAGGCTTGGCAGGAGTTCTTTTTGATACTAACTACTGTGTAATTTATTTCAGGACTATGGCTATGATTTTGGGGGGGGGATTTTTTAAAAAAATGTCAATCAGTGAACTCCAGGAGTAGAGGGGAGTCCTAATTTTTTCTTTATCTGTTTAGAAACCCCCAGTGTGATGAGCATGCTTTTTAACAGCAAAAGCTCCTCTAGATATAGAAATAATTGTTTTTCTTTTGGGGCTAATTTATATTGACAAATATTTGAGAAATGAATTAGCCTACAGGCTGGGTGAAAATGTGTTAATTTTATAACCCATTATTTAAGTTTCTAATGTTGTGATCAGAGTGAAATATCCTATTAAAAAATTTTTTTTGCTTAAAAAAAGATACATGAAAATGTGAAGATATAGTGAAAGCTTACATTAACTCTCTTAGAGGACAATTTGGTAATATCCATTAGAAAATTTTGCATATTCGTATTTTTTGATTCAGCAGTTATAATTCTGGTATCTTAATCTGTGTAAACACTCATACTGCACAAAGGTGTATATAACTGAATTTTTTGGTGTTATTGATAGGAGTGAAATTTTGAAGTAATCCAGGTACCTATGAGTAGGGGATTGGTGGACATCCATAAAATGAAATTCCTTGTACCTGCCGGAAAGAATGAGGTTAATCTATATGTACTGATGTGGAAGGGTACACAAGATATCTTAAGTGGGGGAAAAAAGCCAATTGTATAAAAGTTTTTTATGTTAATTTTATGTTAATAATTGTACAACAGTTTTTATGTTAATGATTATATTTTTGTTAAAACATCTATATGTTAGTGTATGCATATTAAAAAGTGAGACTGTAAATACCAAAATTGTTAATATTGGTTATCTCAGGGAGGGATAATAGACTATGATGGACTTTCACTATCTACATTATATATTTCTGTAATGTTTAAATTTTTGACAAAGAGCCTGTATTATTTTTGTAAGTGGAAAAAAATAAAGATGGAAGTCTCTTCAGTTTAAACATGAGTATTTCATATGTAAATCTAAGATGTTTAAAATTTAAAATCTGTATGCTCATTTTATTAAAGCAGTTATGCACAAATGCTATTGAAAAATATATCTGATATAATAAGCTTTTTTTTGTTTTTTAAAGAAGTAATAGGGCATAAAAATATTTTTTTGAAGATTAATGATAAGCTTGTTGAATTTGAGACAGTTCATTTCTTTTTATTTTTATTTTTTGAGATGGAGTCTTACTCTGTCACCCAGGCTGGAGTGCAGTGGTGGGATCTCAGCTCACTGCAACCTTTGCCTCCCAGGTTCAAGTGATTCTTTTGCTTCAGCCTCCGGAGTAGCTGGGATTACAGGCATAATCCTGACCTCAAGTGATCCACCTGCCTCAGCCTCACAAAGTAGATTTTTTTTTTTTCCTGTTGCGATTACAGGCCTGGGCCACCATGCCCGGCCAGTTTCAAAAATATTTCGTTGGTTATCTTTGATAAATAAAATATTTTTGATACTTTTTGAAGTACGTGTGCTTTCTGAAAATATTTCTTACAACTTTTATACAGAGAAGCATAAAGAAGAAAAAAAAATCATCCGTAATTCCAACACCTAGAGATAACACTGTCTGATTATCAAGTGCATTTAAAGCTCTTTTTGATCAACATGGTCACTTTAATTTAATTTATTTATTTGTTTTAGGGTTATGGTTCGTCACTTTTATTTTTTAACCATCTCTAATCTTCTTGAACATATTCTTTTTTTTTTTCTGAGACAGAGTCTCGCTCTGTTGCCCAGGCTGGAGTGCCCAGGCTGGTGTGATCTCGGCTCACTGTAACCTCTGCCTTCTGAGTTCAAGCAGTTCTTCTGCCTCAGCCTCCCAAGTAGCTGGGACTACAGGTGCACAACACCATGCCTGGCTAATTTTTTAATTTTTAGTAGAGAGGGGTTTTACCATGTTGCCCAGGCTGGTCTTGAACTCCTTACCTTTTGATCCACCTGCCTCAGCCTCCCAAAGTGCTGGGTTTACAGGCGTGAGCCACCACACCCAGCTTCGAACATATTCTTTAATTATAACTTAAGTTGGATTTGTGAAGAGCCATGCCATGCATGTCTTGACTAAAATCAGGGATTAGAGTCTTCTGTTTGTATTCATGTATGACACATAGATTATGTTATTTAGGCCTTCCTCTGTCTTTCTGGAAAGGCATCAGAATCTCCCGCTTCAGCTTTTAGGGCTGGCATTGATATATAGTTGGAGAATTCTCTAGGAGGTAAGAAAACTTAGATTAACTGAAGTGTATTCATAGAGATTTTTAAGTTTTTTAAAAATGTTTTTGAGTATTTAAAAAATTGATTCAACAAATATATATTAAACACTGTGCCCTGTGCTATAAGCATATGATTGTATGACATACAACCTCTGCCCTCCAAGAGTTTATAGACTGGTAGGAGAGATAAGACAAATCCATAAAGAGTAGAAGTTCTTTACAAGGTTCTAAGCAGTGCATGCCATATGAATGATGCAAATTAAGTGCTGCTGTAAGAGTACCCAGGAGGGAGGAATCATTTCTGGCCAGGCGATCACAGAAAGAATCGGAGGGGATGTGACATTTGAGCTGGTCCTGGAAGGAAAGGGAGGATTTCAGTATAGGGTAGTGGAAGGGAAGGTTAGAAGAGTATGAGCTAAAGCCCCGAAGCTCCTTTCCAGAAAAATGAATAGTCCAGATTGACAAATGCACATGATTCATACAGATGAGTGGTAGGAAATAGAATTATGAGACGGGTAGGGATCATTGATTCTAGGCTGAAACATTTGTATTTTATTTAGTTGACAGGAAGGAGCGACTGAAAAAGCTTTTGGGCAGGGAAGGAACATGGATCAAAGCTATGCTGTGGAAAAATTATGCTGATAGGTTGGAGGAGGGGAGGAAAGAGCCTCTAATAAGGAAATTGATTAGAAAGCCATTGCTATATCCAGGAATGTGTTGAAGACCTAAACTGGGATGTTGGCATTTTGTAGAGAATAGGTTGAGGAAACCTTCAACCTATTCTCCTTCCCAGGAGAGTTTCATTGCATAAGCTATGTGATTGGAGGGGCACTTAGAGCCCTCCATATTCTCCTTTGTGTTCCAGGAGACACATTTCACTTTGCACACTTCGTCCAGATAAGGAACAGTTAATATTCGCCCTGGTTACAAAATAGAAAAGGAAGAGTTTAAGAAAGCTCAGGTGTGTAGAGTTGGTATGTATAAGGAGGAATTTAGATCCTTTTGATGATCAGATTTTTGGTTCATAAAGCTTTGTTTGTGGTTCTGATCTTGCTGTAGTACTGTAGAGAGGACTGACTTTAGAGGAAAAAAAAATTTGCAACCTCCACCCCCATGCCAATTCTGCATGTTTATAGTGAGATAACTTCTTTTCTCGACTTTCTGATAACTGTGGAAGAGAAAGAGAGGGCAGAAGGGCTCTACCAGGCTCTGTACAAGCTGTTAAATCTGCTCTCTGGACTTGGGCACGTGCTGATGACTGTACTATTAATATAACTGGGCCCTTTAGCTAGAGTCTCTTCATTCCCTCCCCCTCTAGTCTGACGCCTTCCTTACCTCTTCCTCCATCTGCATACGAATCAGCTTCTCCTGCTTCTGACACTGCAATGCCAGTTGCCTTGGAAACGGGCGTCCTCTGTCTATATTTGGCTCTAGCATAGGCTGGACATGGGCAAGCTCTACCACATGGATACTCTGGTATTAGGAAGACCCTCCCTCTTTCTTTGCAACCATCTCAGTGAGGAGAGGGCAGAACCCATTTTTTAGACCCATTTTAGCTGCTAATTTGTTGTTAAAGATAGCATGAAAGGTCTCTATTGTCCTTCTATCTTGTTGCCCTCTGCCTTCTATCTTGGCTTTCAGACCCGTCCCTGATGCTTGCACAAAGGCATAGTGACTTCCCTGTGTGCTGTTTCAGAAACTGTAGCATTCTGATGGTGCTGGAGAATTTGAACTCTCTCCTCGAAGCACCATGGTTTCTGGAACCAGAGAGCCCCAGGTCTAAATCCTGGTTCTTCCACTCACTACTTACTTTCATCTGTAAAATGGAGATAACCCTAGTCCTTCATGATTCAGAGTATTGAATGAGACGATCTGTGTGAAGTGCTTAGAGTAGTTATTGGCACAAAGTATACGTTCAGTAAATGGCAGCTGTAGATCCTCTCTCTGTGCCAGACCCTTTTGTACCCCTGGTGTGTTCTTGGAAAAATACCTGGAACATCGAGACTAACCCAAGAGAGGCTAAAATATGGAAATGAAAGGGCAAATGCTTTAATTTAGTAGTTCCCAATCTGATAATCATTAGACCACCTGGAGAGCTTTAATAGCAGACTCTTAAACCCTACTTCTTATCTTTTCTTTGAGAATCTGGCAGTCAAGGGAAGAGGATAGGGCGGGGATAGAGTTGGGACTGTCACATGAAAAAAACTTAATTTCTTTGGGTACTTTGTTGACTTGCCACGTTTGGGAACTTTTGTTCCAGTCTCCTTGTCTGCAGGGCTAAAGGCTTTGTCAGCTCACCCTTTCCAAGCAGTGGCACTGCACCTTCCTTAGAAACTAAGGCTGATTTAATCTTAATCCGGAGAATTGACGCAGTTCCAACTAGTTTAGAACTGTTAAGCAGGATACCGTTTTTCTTTGTTTGTTTGTTACATTGGAATTATTTGTTTCTGGGAGTCTTTGTTCTATAGATGGAACTTTAAATTAGCCAAACTGGATGGAGACCAGGAGCAGAGATGAGACCCAAGGTCTTTGGGTGGCCATTGTGCCCCAGCCTCTGACCAGATGGCACTTTGAACTTTGAAGGGGCAGGAATGCGTTAGCCTGGTCATGATACCTGTCCTTCCTCCCCACTCCCAGGTCCAGTCACCAGGTCTCTGCCCTGCTGCCTAAGTCTCTGCACAAAGCCTGCTGGCTTTGGCTTCTTCTGTGGCTTTGGCCTAAGTGGCAGTTCTCAGAATCTGATAGAGGATCTGCTTTGCGAGATTAGAGTGTAGTATGTGGGCAAGAGACAAATATAGTTCTTCTTAACCTGTAGGAAGGGAGGGGAAGGCAAAGAGTACTCTGCCTTGGACATGCTTGATGATAGAAATAGCAAGTCCATGGTTTGGCTGGAATGACTTACAACTCAGGTATTTATAACTTGAATTGAGTGGGATTGAGAAGTGGGGGAGGGGAACGGGGAGAAGAAAGAAGCTGGTGACAGCAAAACATAGCAACAAAAACAGATCGTTTTCCTCACAGTTGTGGGGTTTCCTTACCAGTTTGAGGTCAGCCAAATCCTAAGTGACCCTGGCCTTTTGTGACTCTGGCTTCTTAGTTCTCTATCTGGAGGGAGCGGCCACTCCCATGCCATGGCAGACTCCTTGTAGGGGTTCCTCACACTGAGAAAGGGAAAGCACTTCCTGACTTCTGCTGTGAGTCCAAGCAGGAAGCCCTTCCTAACAGTGCCACTGTCTGGGCTGCACGGACTCTCTTCCATTGGCTAGTGCCTGGTCTCTAGATCATGGACTGATCAGATCCAGGAGCTTGAGAGAGAGTAGAAAAGCTTAGAAGGCCCTGCTCAGTGTCTAGGATTGGATGTTTAGGGCTCTGAGACTACTTGGGACCCTGTACTGTGCCGCCTCTCTTGAGGATGGCTCTGGACTCTGCAGAGTTCTGTCCTTGTGTCCTTCATTTCTTTCATCACTCACTATCAACCACCCCTCCCTTCTGGGAGCTCTCCGCTTCACCAGCTTCCTGGTTGTCCTCTCTTTCTCACTGCCTGTACCTTATCTTCTCCATACTCTAAAAATAGGTGATCCCTGAGGTCAGGAGTTCGAGACCAGCCTGACCAACATGGAGAATCCCTGTCTCTACTAAAAATACAAAATTAGTTGAGTGTTGTGGCACATGCCTGTAATCCCAGCTACTCGGGAGGTTAAGGCAGGAGAATTGCTTGAACCCGGGAGGCGGAGGTTGTGGTGAGCTAAGATCACGCCATTGTACTCCAGCCTAGGCAACAAGAGCAAAACTCTGTCTCAAAAAAAAAAAAAAAGACTGCAATCTGCAGGCTGGAAACTACTGTTCTGTCTAGTATGAATGAGTAGTTCCAACTCTTGCCTCTACACCACCTGTTTTTTCCATCTACTTTAATGAGAGCCAGAAGGGCACTTAAACACTTGGCTTTATTCTTTCTTTCTCTCCTGGGAATAGGCCAGTATGAAGTTACCCCTTTATCTTATTAAAGTGAGGGATGATTTTTCTGGCCCTCTTTCTCTCGGGAGGATACGATAGTGCTCTGCCTACTTCCTACTGCGAGTGGTGGGTATTCAAGCCCTCCCTCAAATTATACTTGCAGTAATTCTGCCTCCAGTAGCCTTGCTTCAGGGGAAAGATGACACCTCTGTCAGGTTGGTATACACTTTCTTCCATCTCAACACTCTGCACCTACCAGAGCAAAAGCTGGGTCACAGCTTGAGTATTCGAGGCTGTATTTTGGGTGTGGAGGAGCTGGCTGGAGGGCACCAAGGGGGTCCTCTCTTCTTCCTTCCGAGTTTCCACTTGTGCATGAAGCAGTGTTCCTAGAGCTGTCGATGGACGGGTCCCAAGTCGCTGCCCAGACACAGTTGCCTGGACTGGCGTGTCTCTTGGGCTGAATTTCATTGGCATTTGGGCCTTGAGGGTTTGGAGCTGAGGTTCCTGTCAGAACTTTGGGCCGCGTCCCAGACTTTGTGGACAGCTACTTTCTCACAGGGCCTCTTTCCTACCTCACTTTCTTCAAGTGATCTTTGAGCCCAGAACCCTCTCACACATTGGCTTGCTTCCTCATGTGGAAGATGCTGTAGTATTTAGAGGGGTAGGTCATTGCTTCTCAGAGTGTGGTCTGAGAAGCCGGGAGTCCCCAAAACCCCTTTAGGGGGTCCATGATGTCTTGTTTCCAACTCCATATCCAAGTGATGCTAGGTTTTCTTCACATCCTTCCACTAGAGAACATCAGAACAAATTGAATACAGATGCAGATATGAGAACCCGGCTCGCTCTATGAAGCCAGATATGAAAAAGATTTGCAAAAATGTAAAACAGTGCCATTCTTCTAATTATTTTTGTTTTGGAAAATAGAATTATCTTTAATAAGAATGTTAATATGTATTTCACAGGGTTAAATAAAATATTGGTTGGCTGCTTATTTGTTATTTTCATCCTCTATTCCTTCCTATCTCCATTGTTAAGCACAATTATTGGCATAAAAGAAGTTTTTAATACCCATTTTTAGACTGCATTCTAGCCTGGGCAATAAAACAAGAATCCCATTCTCTCTCACTCTTTCTCTTCCTCTTTTTTTCTCTCTTTCATTCTTTTTCTTTCTTTCTTTTGCTGTTTCTTTCTTTCTCCTTTTCTCACTTTTTCTTAAAAAAAATGGGTTAATATGTAATGGGTTTATTGTTATTTTTAACTGAATTATTAAATATTGTTAATGTTTCCCATTGTGGTTTCAAATACAGTAAATATTGATAGATATAACCTGCCTAAACAGAAGCTCTCTGTCATCCTTGATGAGTTCTAAGACTGTAAAAAGATTCCAAGACCGGCTGGGTGTGGTGGCTCACGCCTGTAATCCCAGCACTTTGGGAGGCCGAGGTGGGTGGATCACCTGAGGTCGGGAGTTCAAGACCAGCCTGGCCATCATGGTGAAACCCCATCTTTAAAAAAAAAAAAAAGATTCCAAGACCAAAAAGTCTGAAAAATTTTTGGGCTAGGTCCTGCTTGGTAACAAATCACCTCAAAATCCCCCTGGCTTAATCAACAGTTTATTTCTTGCCCATGCTACGTATTCAGATGGGCCAAGGGGCCCAACTCATCACCTGCTGCCATGCTGAACAGTCAGAAAGAGGGGTGCACACAGTGATTCTGTGACATGTCAAAGAATTATACATATGTGCAGCCGCGTAAGCACAGAAGTGAGAAACTTAAAGCACAGATGTTTGGCTGGGCACGGTGGCTAATGCCTGTTAATCCTAGCAGTTTGGGGTGCCAAGGCGGGTGGATTGCTTGAGATCAGGAGTTCGAGACCAGCCTGGCCAACATGTGAAACCTCATCTCTCCACTAAAAATAGAAAATTAGCCAAGTGCAGTGGTGGGCACCTGTAATCCCAGCTACTTGGGGGGCTGAGGCAGGAGAATCGCTTGAATCCGGGGGGCGGAGGTTGCAGTGAGCTGAGATTGCCCCACTACACTCCAGCCTGGGCAACAGAGTGAGACTTGTCTCAAAACCCCACCTCCCACCCCACCCCACCCAGATTTTTGAGTTCTTCATACCCTTTCCCTTCACATTGCCAGGTCAATGAGTGTCAACGCAATGGCTTGAGGCTAGAGAGAGAAATGGGGACGTGAGTTATAGAAGGATGTTTCTCATAAGGTCCTGAGCCCCATACCACATCTTTGACTATACCTTTTCTCTCTTTTTAATATTTGCTGCACAGTATTTAAGACATAAAGACATGAAATAATAAGCAAGTGTGTGTGCCTGCCATCAGCTTAAGAAGCAAAAGGTTACCTGTACCATTTAGTGCCCTTTCTGCTTGTCCTCGGCTGCTCATAGCCACTGTCACAGCCAGTTTTAGATACTTTGTAGGGAACAACTTTATTGGCCGGAAATACCCCAGTTTTCCTGGGCTTTCACTGTTTCTGAAACCTCTGCAAGGCATTCATTTATTCCTTAAGTATGTATCAAGTGCCCATTGTGTGCCAGAGACTGTTTAAAGTGCTGAGGTTACATCCATAGGAGGACAGCAACCTAGGTCCTGTCCTCAAGGAGCTCACATTCTGATGGGACAGACAGGCAGTAAGAGCAGGGACAGAGATATCATCAATATTGAGTTGCTACCTGCCTCTGCGACCTTATGAAGAAAAATAATGCTGGAATAAGTTGGGTATAGAATTATGGCAGTAAAGCTAGTATGGAAGGCCCTCTGTGAGGAAGAGACCTTTGAGCAAAGACTTCAGGAAATTAGCTCTGTGCGCAGCTGAGAGAAGAGCCTTGGTCTAAGAAATAGCATATGCAAAGGACAAGAGGCTAGAATCTGCCTAAGGTGCTTAAAGTTGGTAAGCTGGCTGGGGTGGAGTGAGTGAGAAGGGGAGGGTGTAGGAAATGAGGTCAGAGAGGTAGCCAGAGGCCCAAGGCTTTAGGGCCTTGTAAACCTGGGTAGAGTATTTGGATTTGAACTTCAGGGAGATGAGAAGCCATTTGGAGGGTTTGGGGCACAATGATGACATGGTCTCATTTATATTTTAAAAGAATCCCTGTGACCTACCATATGGAGAAAAGACTATACGGGGTAATGCCTGAAGCAGCGAGAGCATGTGGATGTTATAGCCCAAGTGAGAGATAAGAGTGACTTGAACTAAGTGGCATGCTGGCAAATATTTACAGGCTCTGTGAGAGGGGAACAAACTGATATGTAAGATTTGTGAGCCTCTGCTGATTTCCATGGTGTAAGCCATCGTGCGGTGGTGATTTCAGGGCCACTCTTGTGCTAGCTCTGAATGTGGGAAAAGTTTTGCAGAGTCAGTATTCATGAGTTGGTGCAAGCCAGCTCCGGCACACCACCGACTGAACTTGAATGCATTGAACCTGGGGTGTGTTTGCAGGGGATGGTGAAGTTTGTCTCCATTTTTTTCTTTCTTTCTTTCTTTTTTTTATGGTCTTTGGCAAATGGATGTTAAGTTTGTCTACATTTTCTAAGGCAGGGGGAAGCTCTACCACCTTCTTGGAAAGGAGGCTAGGAAGAAAGTTATCAGAGTTTATGAAGTCCATCATGTTGAATTGAAGCCTTGCAAAATAAGCCTAGATGTTGGAGGCCTTGCAGGAACTCTGGACTCTTAGATCCTTTGAAAGTGGAGCTCAGCCCAAAACCTCCCTGCAAACAGGAAGCTGGTTTGAGTTAAGAACATAAAATAAAAACCAGCTGATGCCCCTGACTGTTTTCCCCTGCTCCTCCCTTCCACAGAGCCAAAGGAAACTGCTTTTTTTTCCCCCTTGGATAGCTGCTTAGAAAGCCAGAAAAAGCCAAAAAACATAAATCCTTTGAAAATAAGCCAAGTTTTGAGCCCAGGCAAACTTCTGCCTGTGGGGTTTTCCTAGTGCGGAAGTGCGTTCTACCGCTCTGAGTCCTAGGAGGAAAATGACTAAGGAACACAAAGGTGCTGGTGATCAGAGCCTGTCACCCAGGCCTGGCAGAGAGAGATATGCTATAGCAGGGTGTCCCAAACTAGAGCTTCCAGCCCATTTGTAGGTCATCAAATCAGTAAAGTGGGCCATGACCAGAATTATTTTTCAATGAAATGGAATAGAAAATAGAGTATATGACCTGCAATAGGATATTGTTTTGTGACACCTTCAGTTGTATGCACATGCATACACGTCTCTATATACTAGGTCATGATATAAAATGTGTTTCTTACTGTAGGTCATGGCCAAAACCTTTGATAAACACTGGTCTCTAGAGTGTCAGTAGCCCATGTCTCCTTCTTGCTTTAGATTGCTTTAGAGAATTAATTCTCTTTGGAATTGGATCATCTGCCCACAAAACACCTACCCAAATTCCTGTTAGAAAGAAGATCAGCTGAGAACCAACTGACTCAGTGTAATTCTTGGAGACCAACACTGAAGCATGAGGGAGGGAAGGGATCAATGCAAATTTGAATCCAAAGGATTTACCTTAAATCAGATTAGCAGGAGAAAATAGGAGTTGAGCAGCCCTTTAGCTCACTACACTTGATTTTCTGGCCTCTCCTAGCTGTGTGGGTCATGCCAGCCTGGGGCCTTTCTCTTTCCTGTCTGCAGAAACAGTGGGTGTGGCAGGAATGTCCCTGAATATCCCTTCCTCTGGGAGAGTTGAAGGTGCAGTGCCAGGATGATGTGGTGGCTTAAACTGAGTATCCCCTAGACTTCCCCAGGATGATTTTGTTGCTCTCCAGTCAGTAATAGGTGACTGGGTGCCAGTGAGTCATTAAGCTGAGAAAAAGTAGAGCAGGCATAAGTTAGAGTAACCTGTCAAGAATGTATAGAGAAGGCCAAAGTTATTTTATTCCAAACTAGATTTAGTGCCTCAGATTGGCGCAAGGGTAATTGGCAAGTTTGGTGCTTGCCAGGTGGCTGTGGGTTGCTGCCCTGTATTGAAACCACATCTACCCGTGAGCAGACACACTTTAGAATTCCTCATCTGCATCCCCAGTATACACAGATACCCTTGGGGACCTTTCTGGGAAATAGGTTTTAAATGTAACATCTCAGGAGACTTATTTTGGTCTTTGGCCACCACAGGGCATGTTGTTTTCATAGCAGAGTGCTGGTTAGCCTGTTCACATGTCTGTTCTGCACTCTGAAGCCCCACTCTGAGCTAGGGGAGACCAGGGGCATTCCTGAGCAGGGCCAGTGCAAGGACTGCACAGGCCTGGAGCAGGTAAAGACCTGGAGCAGAGGATGATGTGGAGTGACAGCAAGAGGTTAGAGGGAAGTCTCAATCTCACTTGGCATCGTCTAGCAGAAAGACCAGTGAATTAATTTGAGGTTAGTTCGATTGGGTCCTGAGGCCTGCAGACAGTGTGGGGTAACAATACTAATGATGAGAGTGATGCATGTCTCCCGTGGCCATGTCATCTCAGAATCTCTGAGCATTTTATACATGTTTCCCTTTTATCTCTGTGGGAGTTACGGCTTAATAATAATAATTAGAGTACCCTGAGCATCGGTGCTTTGTAGAACACAGCACTAAGCCATGTTTCTGCCTGCTTGGATTGTAGTCTGTATCAACTGGCAAACATTTGGGAGGCAGAGCCCTCTGATGGAGGGGAAGAACATGATAGAATACAAAGGTCAAGGATATTATGAGTCACCTAATTGATACCTAACATTCTTTTGGCTCTTGGTAAGTCAGAATGGCCTTTCCTTCATGCCTGCCAAAGCACGAATATCAGTGGCCTCCCGAGTCTCACAGACCATCTAGTGTGGGGACCCCAGGCTCTAGCTTATACATGGTGCCTTCCTGGTTTGGAGGAATCCTTGTTCCTCTGTGGCTGTGAGTTGTGCTTTAATGAGTTGGTTTTCTTTCCCATGGTACCAGCAGACTGAGCCCTGCTAAAAGCAGGTGATGCACATTGGGTTTTTCCCATGTGATCAACAAGCTCGGTGGCCAGAACAGAGGAAGCTACAGAAGCCATAGCTCTGTTCTCCTGAAGACATGGGCATCTGGAAAGTAGCCAGTGCCTCAGGATGGTCCCAGGTACTTTTAGCACCTTCTTCCACAATACACTCTGTCTATAACATGTCACTTCTGTCTTGCTCTAACAGGTGACCTTGGAGAAGGTACTGGGAATTACAGTGTCTGGAGGCAGAGGACTTGCCTGTGACCCCCGATCAGGTTTAGTTGCCTACCCAGCAGGGTAAGTTCCTTGGAAGAGATCTTGTTGTGTGGGAATTTATAGCTATGCTAGACCAGCTGGAGTGGGCAAGGCTTCTCTCATATCTTCTGGAAGATACATCCGGGTTAATGTGTTGGTGCCATTTTTGTAAAGAGACGCAGGTCCAGGTAAAGTTCTTTGTCAGGTGCTGTCATTGTTGCCGTCCTGTCCTGCTTTTTGGTTATCTGCCCCCGCCTCCCATACACAGATTTACACTTTATACTACACACAGTTCCCAGAAGCACCTTCAGTAACTCCTTCCCGTCATTTAAAAAACAGCTTTATTGAGATGTAATTCATAAACTGTATAACTCACTCATTTAAAATATCCAATTCAGTAGTTTTTAGTGTATTCACAGAGTTGTGCAACCATAACCACAATCAAATTTAGAATATTTTCATGACTCTGTTCCTTTTTCTTTTCTGTCGCTCAGGCTGGGATGCAATGGCTCAATCTCGGCTCACTGCACCTCCGCCCCGCCATGCTCAAGCAATCCTCCCACCGCAGCTTCCCGAGTGCTGGGACTATGGGCGTACTCCCCCATGCCTGGCTAACTTTTTGTAGAGATGGGTTTCACCACATTGCCCAGGCTGGTCTCAAACTCCTGAACTCAAGCCATCCACCTGCCTCAGCCACCCGAAGTGCTGGGATTACAGGTGTGAGCCACCGTGCCTGGCCCTGTTCCTATCAGGCACTCTTCATTCCCACTCTCACCTCACCAGACCTTCATTTGGAGGCAACCGCTAATCTGTCTCCATTAATTTGTCTGTTCTGGATATTTCACACAAATTGAATCAGATAACACTGTATTTGGCCTTCAGTGACAGGCTTCTTTCTGTTGCACAGCCTGGAGTACAGTGGTGCAATCACGACTGACTGCTGCCTCAGCCTCCTGCCTTAGCCTCCTGAGTATCTGGGGTGATGGGTGTGTACCACCATGCCCAGCTAATTTTTCCATTTTTTGTAGAGACAGGGTCTAACTGTATTGCCTAGGCTAGTCTTGAACTCCTGGGCTCAAGCAGTCCCCCCACTTCAGCCTCGCAAAGTGCTGGGATGACAAGCGTGAGCCACCACGCCTGCCAGCATAATGTTTTCAAGGTTAATCTATGTCGTAGCGTGTATCACTACCTTGTTATTCCTTTCTGTGGCTGCATTGCATGGATGTACCACATTTTATCTGTTCTTCAGTTGATGGACGTTTAGCTTGTTTCTACTTCTTAGCTATTATGGATAATGCTGCTATGAATATTCATCTGTTCTAGTCACTTTGAGAGAGATCAGTGCCATAGAAAAGAAATAGAGGACTGGGTTACTATTCTTTCTCTTGCTGCCTTTTCACTCCTCTGCTCCTATAAGTGGGAAACCTCCAACCATAGTTTCTTCAGGCTTCTGCAGAAAGCTTAGAACCCCTTCTGCTTCTGGCTCCCTCTGTTCCATGGTGGTAGGCACGGGAACGTGAAAATGAGAAGGGCCGCTGCTGTACTTTCTTACTCTGCTATTAGCTTGGTAATGCCTACTTCATTCCCCAATGTAATTTTCATAGCAGCTTTTATAGTTTTTATACTAGATACATGATTTGCTTAGTTTTATCACCCTATCAAAAAAGCTTCCTGTATTGGGCTGGGTGCACCTGCAGTCCCAGCACCTTGGAAGGCCCAGGTGGGCAGATCACTTGAGGTCAGGAGTTCAAGACCAGCCTGGCCAACATGGTGAAGCCCTGTCTCTAACAAAAACACACAAAAAATTAGCTGGGTGTGGTGGCAGGTGCTGGTAGTCCCAGCTACTCCGGAGGCTAAGGCATGAGAATCATTTGAACCCAGGACGTGGAGGTTGCAGTGAACCGAGATTGCGCCACTGCACTCCAGGCTGGGCAACAAAAGGAGACACCGTCTCAAAAGAAACAAACAAGCCACCACCAACAGAAAAGCTGCCTTTATCAAGTACAGTCATGTGTTACTTAATAATGGGGATATGTGCTGAAGAAATGTGCCGTTTGCCAGTTTTGTTGCTGTGTGCACATTAGCGTACACTTACACAAACCTGGATAGTAGAGCCTGCTACACACCTAGGCTACATGGTGAAGCCGGTTGTGCCTAGGCTACAAACCCGCACAGCAGGTTACTGTTCTGAATCTTGTACATAATCCTAATACAATGGTATTTGTATATTTAAACAGAAAAAGTGCAGTAAAAATACCATGCAAAATATTCTTTAAAAAGGCACACTTGTATAAGGCACTCACACGAATGGAGCTTCCAGGACTGGAAGTTGTTCTGGGTGAGTCAGTGAGTGAGTGGTGAGTGAGCGTGAGGGGCCAGAACATTGCTGTACACTTTACAAACACTGTACACTTGGCCACACTACATTTATTTTAAGAACATATTTTTTCTTCAATAATAGATTAACCTAACTCACTGTAACTTTCTTACGTTATAAACTATAATTTTTTTGACTTCTTGACTCTTATAGTAACACTTAATGTAAAACAGAAACACAGTACAGCTCTACAGAATTATTTCCTTTTTTTTTTTTTTTTCCTGTGATGGAGTCTCCCTCTGTCACCCAGGCTGGAGTGCAGTGGCATAATCTTTGCTCACTGCAAGCTCTGTCTCCTGGGTTCAAATGATTCCCTGCCTCAGCCACCTGAGTAGCTGGGATTACAGGCGCCCACCACCATGTCCAGCTAATTTTTGTATTTTTAGTAGAGACGGGGTATTGCCATGTTGGCCAGGCTGATCTTGAGCTTCTGACCTCAAGTGATCCGTCCGCCTTCATCTCCTAAAGTGCTGAGATTACAGGTGTGAGCTACCATGCCTGGCCCGGAAGTATTTTCTTTATATCTTATTCTATAAGCTTAATTTTTTTTTTTTTACTTTTTAAACTTTTTTAAAAAAAAACAAACAAACACACAAACACACATGTTAGCCTAGCACATAGAACTACATAGGGTCAGGATCATCAAGATGTCACTAAGTAATGGGAATATTTTAGCTTCATTGTAATCTTACGGGACCACTGTCATATATGCCCTTCACTGTTGACCGAAATGTTATTATGTGATGCATGGCTGTACTTATTCTATGCCCAGGCACTTTTTAAGCACTTTATATGAATTATTTAATACTCTGAGCAACACTTTGAGGTTGGTACTGTTATCACCTTCATATTTTAGAGGAGGAAATTGAGATTCAACGAGGTTAAGCAGACCTGGCGCGGTGGCTCATGCCTATAATCCCAGCCCTTTGGGAAGCCAAGGCAGAGAGGATTGCTTGAGACCAAGAGTTTGAAACCAGCCTGGGCAACATAGTGAGAACCCTGTCTCTACATAAAAGCAAAAATGAAAAAATTAGCTGGGTATGGTGGCATGTGCCTGTAGTCCTAGCAACTTGGGAGGCTGAGGTGGGAGGATTGCTTGAGCCCAGGAGGTCAAGGCTGCAGTGGACTATGATCACGCCACTGCACTGCATGCAGCTTGGGTGACACAGTGAGACCCTGTCTCTTAAACAAAAAACATTAAGCATTTTGCTTGAGGTAACATAGCTAGTGTGTGTATTGGGGTTCTAACCTAAGTAGTATGACTGTAGAGCTGTGGTTGTGAAAATGGCACAGGGTCGAGGAAGACCACACTTGCTGCTTATTTTTAACAACTGCTTTTCCTCTAAGCTGCCCACCTGCCCTTTGAATGAGAAGAGCCCAATTTATGGGCAGCTGAGTCTGTGTCAGGGAGACTTTTGCCCCTGGGTTTAGGGTCAGTGTCTTTCCCGAGTGGCCCTTGGTGTTTAATGGCTGCAGTAGGGTGCTCTGGGAGCCTCCGTTTTCTCCTAGAGCAGCAGGCTGATGGAAAGACCTCTCTACTGGATAAGCGTGTGCAGCCTGCCTCAGGGGAATTCCACTTGTTCTTGCCTCTGCCTGGGAAAGCCAGGTTCTCTCTTGTTATAGGTGGGGCTGGGGCTGGATGTAGCATAGGCAGAAGAGGCCTTGGGGTGCTACTGGTGCATGCTGAGCCCTGTATCCCTGCCCTGGGGAGTGTGGAGTCCTGCCCGCTTTCTTCCTCACACACCCCTGGGCTCCAGGCCTGGCCTTCAAGGGCGTGTGCTTATGCACGTTCATGGGCAGGTCTCAGCCCAGTGCCTGTGCCTGGGAGTCATTATCCTTCCAGGTGGTATAGAGGCTTCCCTGATGGAACCTCTAGTAGGTTTTCTGAGTGTGTGTGCTTGGCTTAGGCCAGCCCTGGGCAATGCCCTTAATTTGTTCCCTGAACTTTTGGTTTCTTAGAACTTCAAGTCCTCTGTGCAAATGGCTTCTTGCTGTGTGTTTGAGTTTTGCTGTGTCCTAGAGCTCCCTGATGTGCTGCTGTGATGTTGGGGGCCACCAGAGTCTGTGTGAGCACAAGCAGGTCCTTCCCTCCCTCCTCGTCTCCCCACTCTTCCTATCTGATCATCCTAACGCTGCCCCCAGCCCCTGCGCTCTGGTTCCTCCTGTGTCTGTTGCTCTAGGAGCCAGCTCAGGTATCCTAGAAACAAGGAGAGAAACAAAACTCAGAAAATGCTCTGAGGCCCAGAGGAGAATATCAAACTGAAATAAAGTTTTCTGAAAGGAAATGAAACAGCACAGGGAAGGAGGGCGGGCAGCGTGTCAGGCAGAGGTGGGTAGGACTCCAGGCCGAGCGTGGAGCCTGTCCTAATGCCTCCTGCATCTCTTCCCTGGAGTTCGCCCTTGGCTTTTGTTTCCCCATGGGAAGCTCCCTGCCAGGGGAAGCCAGACAGTCCCTTTGAGAGACTTAGTTGCGTTGGGCCTTTTCCCTAGCCTGCTTGGTGGAAGGCTGATGGGCGTTCGAGCCCAGCACAGCCCCTGGTGCCCATGCGGAGTCAGCCAGTCCTGAGAATGGGTTTCTCCTGGCTCCCATGCCAGAGTGGCCTGGTGAGTGCTCTGCGCATAGCTGCTCCTCTTCCGCTGAGGTGGGAAGTGTCCTAGCAAGGTGACTGGGTGTAGCCGGCAGCTAAGAAGAGCTCTCTTGGTTGCTTTAAGTGGGGAGAAGAGGGAAACCCTGCTCTCCTGAGAATGCCCTCCATTTACCCAGCCCATGTTAGAATTTATGCTGAAATCCTCAGCTTTGAAGCATTGCACTGGGTGTGACGGAATCCTCCTCCTGAACTGTATTCAGTGACACCCAAGGGGCACAGAGCTGCCTTCTTACTCTCTGTAGGGCACTCGCCAGGCATAGTAGAGAGACTGGGGACCTGAGAGAAGAAAAGCCTGGGACTTGGTACCCAGGATCATGCAGTGTGTGCACAGACAGGCCCGCGACCTCATGTTCTGCTCTTTCTCCCGCCACGCTGCCCTCGAGCATCAAGCAGTCCTAAATGCCTGAGGTATGGGAGAACCGTGGACCGCTCCCCAGGGCCCTGCTTCACACGCTGCTACCCAGGAGGTCTCTTGGCAGCCAGGGCTTTGAGATCTTGCAACTAGTGACTTGAAGATATGTTCACTCATTTACAAATATTTACTGAATGCCTATCTTCTAGGCCCTGGGAATTTAACAGTAAGTAAAACAGAAATACCATCCTCACAGAACTGGCAGTCTGGGGTCTGAAGACAAATCCCCTCCCCCCAACATAAGTTATATGGGATATTACCAGTTGATGTGTGCTTTGGAAACAGTATAAGCAGTCGCAGTGATGGAGGAAGGGTTGTAATGATAAATAGGGCTAGAGGGTGACTTTTGAGTGAGGCTGGAAGCCTCTTTGGTATGCCTCTGTGAGTCACTCTCAGAATTTACCTGGTCTGAAAGAAAAACATTCAAAGGCCCAGGGTCTCTGGTTGGACCTCCTGTGTCCTGCTCCCTGTCTGTGCTGCTACATGCCTGGCTCATCCCATGGAGGGATGGAGAGTGGTAGGAGGTGGATCCTGTGGGAATCCTGGGCTCTCTGTGGTAGCAGCAGGCCTGGACCTGTGTTGGGAAGGGGGATGTTGAAGGCTTAGCCCTTCCTGGGCAGTGGGCCCAGCACCTGGCGCAGGTACTCCACCACGTGACTCCCCCAGGTTGAGGCCTGGATGGACTGAGGCCTTACACCCTCCCCGTGAGAGTGAGCAGCCGCTCTGCACCCTCAGGTGCTGAGTTGCAGGACTCAGCTGGTTGGGCCAACCCAGCCCTTGGCATGTGGTGAAATCCCAGCCAGCACTGCAGGAAGGGCTCATCCTGCTGGGCAGGGTCAGGGGATGTGGAGGGAAAGACTGATACAAACCGGGCCCCACCCTCCTCTCCCTGGATGACCTAGGAGCTTGCTCAGAGTTCACCAAGAAGGCTGAGAAGGCTGCTTGCTGCTTTTGAGAACAGATTGGACCTCAACAAGCCAGGCACACAGGGAACCTTGGCCATGCCGCTCTCACTTCAGCATCTACGTTACCATCCCTGCATGTGGAGCTGTGACCGTGGAATCAGGACCTGATTCCATCCAGCAGCCTTGCTGCCTGGTGGGAGAGGTTGCCCCCGCCTTCTCTGCGAGGCAGGCAGAGTCCTTGATTGTCTGCTTCTGGCAGTCAGGGCAGTTCTTCTCAGGTTTCTTGGGGCCAGGGATTCTCAGGGTGGGGCCCGGGACCTCCATGGCACTGTAAGGTTTTCCTGGGCCTTTCAGGCTCTCTCTTGCTCTCTTTCTCTTTCTCATTTTGGATGGCTTCCAAATAAAAATATTCACTTAAGCGACGACCTCTATGTGGTTCCTTTTCTTGCTTAGCTCTTCCGTGCCACACCTGTGAATTTCTTAGGCTATACTGGGGCCAGGCGGGGTGTTAGAGGACGGAGAGATTGCCTCATTGCCTCTAGCCAGCCATCCTTCTGTCTATATAGTGCTCCTGCACACACGCACGCTCCATCCACCCTCCTCCTTCCACCGTGGAGCTGAACATAGGAGGAGGAGACAGGATGTTGTGTCCCAGGAAGACTGAGTTTGGATGCAGTGACATGAAAAGCGTTTTAAGCAGTCCGATGCACTGCCCTTTAAAGGCCAAAATGTTGCTTTGGGATGAGAATTAAGGCAAAACTCCTAAGATTGCACATAGAGCCCGGTTTTTCTGGATTTGGAATATGGTTGGCTGGATTATGTATCGAGTCAATTCAATTAGATCAACTCTCAGCTGAAGCCCTCTACCATGGTTCCTGCGTAATGAATCCAAAAGCTAGGGGACTTGTACCCATTCAGACTAGAAGACTTTGCTGGAGAAAGGTGCCTGTAGAGGGCCTCAGGTCAGCACAGATTGGAAGAAAGTTCAGAAAACATTGGTTAACCACTGAGAACCTTCTGGGCTCTGAATTCATGATCGTGGCAGGCCTGGGGGTATTACTTTTTATACACTGCATAAAGTATTAAAATCTAAATAAATCTGACTGGGTGCAGTGGCTGACACCTGTAATCCCAACACTTTGGGAGGCCAAGGTGGGTGAATTACTTGAGGTCAGGAGTTCAAGAAAAGCCTGACCAATATGGTGAAACCCCGTCTCTACTAAAAATACAAAAAAGGTAGCCAGACTTGGTGATGGATGCCTGTAATCCCAGCTACTTGGGCAGCTGACACAGAAGAATTGCTTGAACCTGGGAGGTGGAGGTTGCAGTGAGCTGATATTGAGCCACTGCACTCCAGCCTGGGTGACAGTGCGAGACCCTGTCTCACAAAGAAAAAAAAAAAAAAAGGAAGAGCTGAGTGGGGTGGCATGGGCCTGTAATCCCAGCTACTTGGGATGATGAGGCAGGAAGATTGCTTGAGCCCAGGAGTTCAAGACTAGCCTGGGCAACATAGTGAGACCTTGTCTCAAAAAAAAGAGAAAGACAAAAGAAAACAGGAACAAGGAAAGAGTAGGAAATGGTGAAAGGAGAAAGAAAATAGGAGGAGTTGGTGGATTTGAGGAGAAAATGATGTGGCTCAGGAATTCCACAGCTGTTGGTCAGCCTGGCAGTTCTGGGCATATCTGGTCACATTGGAGGTCCCAGTGTCCCCGAATTTGCATATTGAAGTGGTTTATTGAGCCCAAGGTGCTTAGCACTCACTAGCAACTTGCACCCACCTCCCTTCAAGGTTCCAGCCAGTAGTAGTGTTCAGATACGGGGACTGCAGTGAGGTCCCACTAGGGAAAGTCAGGCCTGGGGGAAGTAGCTCTCTGCCCTTTCCCTCCTCCCCGCCTTTCCTAGTGGCAGCCTCTAGGCTTGCTCCTGTCTGCTAATTCAGTGCTAATGAAGAGGTGAGGCAGAAGGGGTAATGGGCCAGGGCCTGCTGACGACCAAGAAGCCTGAGGAGATGCTGCCTGGCTATTGGCCTTTGGCTTCTTGCCCCTGATTCCTACTACCCAGCTTCCCTCTCCGGAGCTGCCTTTGGAAAGGCAGGACCTGATTCCATCCAGCAGCCTTGCTGCCTAGTGGGAGAGGTTGCCCCTGCCTTCTCTGCGAGGCGGGCGGAGTCCTTGATTGTCTGCTCCTGGCAGTCAGGGGAGCTCCTCTCAGGTTTCTTGGGGCCAGGGATTTTCAAGGTGGGGCCTGGGGCTTCCGTGGCACTGTAAGGCTATCCTGGGCCTTCTCAGGCTTTCCCTCTCTCCCCCTACCCTATCTGAGCCTCTCTGCTGTATGGCCCCATGCCTGGCCTTCCACTTCCTTCCTCACTCAACACATGGAGGGTGTGGGGGGCCAGCTCTTGCCAAGTACACACATGGGTGCAAACGAGAGGCCTTACATCTTAAGGCCCACATGCTTGATATACACGTGGCCCCAAGCCTGTGTACAGGCTATACACCTGAGGCCTGCTTTGCCCAAATCACATTTCTTCTTCCCTCCTACACCCTTTCCTGAGGTATGCACAGAGGCTATGGGATGGCCTGTGTCCCTGCTACCCTCTTTGGGTGTGACCAGAGACAGAGCTGGTATTTAGGGCCCGGGTAGTGGGGACAGGCTTCCAGGGAGCCCTTTCACCCTTGTGGAGCTACAGAGATAGGCTCTCTTGGGTGGGGAAAAGGAGCAAGAACAGGTTGCCAGAAGAAAGCAGTGGAGGCTGGGTGCGGTGGCTTATGCTGTAATCCCAGCACTTTGGGAGGCAGATCACTTGAGCTCAAGAGTTCAAGACTAGCCTGGGCAACGTGGCAAGATCCTCCTTCCACAAAAAATACAAAAATTAGCTGGCATGGTGGCACATGCCTGTGGTTCCAGCTACTAGGGAGGCTAAGGTGGGAGGATTGCTTGAAAAGTCGAGGCTGTGGTGAGCCATGTTTGCACCACTGCACTCCAGTGTGGGTGTCAGAGTGAGACCCTGTCTCAGAAATAAAGAAAAAAAAAAGCAGCAGAGCCCTTCTGAGCTCTCTCTGCTCAGCTCCCTCTGCTGGGTGACCAGAAGTCCGGGTGGCCTGGAGGGCTCCTGGGGAGCTGTGGTTTGGTGCTGAGCCTGGTGTCTGCTCCTCTCCTCAGGTGTGTGGTTGTGTTGTTCAATCCCCGGAAACACAAACAGTACCACATCCTCAACAGTTCCAGGTAAATGGGCCTGGGTCCTCAGGATACCTCTTTCTTCTGGGGGCTGTGAGAAGGGCACTGTCTAGAGTCTCTGTGGCTCTGGGGGCTGGGACCTGGTTGGGCCCTAGGGCCAGATGGGGAAGTGCCTCATGTGCCATTGGTGTCTGCTGGTCCCACCTTCGGAGAGGCTGGGATAGAGCTAGGCTTAGGCCAGGCTGCCAGGGCCCCTCTGAGCTTGCCCCATCTCTTGCAGGAAAACCATCACTGCCCTTGCCTTCTCCCCTGATGGCAAGTACTTGGTCACTGGAGAGGTGAGTGAGGAAGGGGCTGGCAGTACTGTAAAGCGGGCGGGTGACCTCGCCTCAGCAGAGAGCTGCAGTCTAGGTCTGCTGTCACTTTGGCTTCTGAAATACACACCAAATCCTGGTTTTCACTGTACCTTAAAACAGTGGTTCTCAAGCTTTAATGTACATCAGAATCACCTGGAGGGCTTGTGAAAGCACACCTCACTGGGCCAGTCCTCAGAGATTCTGATTCTGTAGGTCTGGGATGGGGCTCCGAAATTTGCGTTTGTAACAAGTTCCCAGATAGTGCTGTTGCGCTGGTCAGGGAAGTGTGGTTTGGAAACCTCTGCCTTAAATATTCCTTATCCCCGGGGGCCCCCTGCTGGGCTCAGGAGGAACACCTCTGTCCCGGCCTAGTCTTACTAGGGGCAGAACGACCTGAGTGGTAGTGGCTCTCAATGCCGGCTGCCCATCAGAACCACTCGGGAGCTTTGAGCAAACAGAGGTACAGACCGCCCAGAGAAGCTAGTAAAATCTGGGGCTGCTTTCTCCCTGATAATCAGTGTTGCTCTCAGCTCTGTATCATATTTCCTGTGTTCCCTGCCCTGTATAGTACCCCACTCGACTTTTGGTTGAGGGGACAGGGATGGTATCCAGTAGCTGAGGAGGCAAGGGCCCCACTCTGGAAGGCTAAGGGGGGATGGTGCTGTATGCCTGTGGAGAACTCAAGAACTTGTTAGGTACCAGCCCCAACCCTGTGTGTGGGTGCCCCTAGTCCCGGTGGTGATGAGGGATTGAGAAAAGGAAATAAAGACAGAGACACAAGAGTAGAATGTACAGCACGGGTCCAGGGGACCAACGCAAGCGTGGGAACTGCGTTGGCCCTAGCTCTGTGCTCCATACACTTTTATTATGTGCATAATCCTATTGATCTTATGGGCATGAAGGGGAGGGTGAAGGGGTACCTAAGATAGCCTGGCAGAGAGCACTTGAGATCCTTCTAAGACATGCTAAACTAGTGCTCTGAGCATTTAACAGCACTTGAGATCTAAGACATGCTGAATTAGTACTCTGAGTTTATCACCGATTGT